>CABFOQ010049452.1:0-13385 GCA_900660455.1 Gephyroberyx darwinii | reverse complement strand
CCCCCCCCCACCGCCTTCATTGAGCTGCTGTAGATTTGCTCCAATCACCCACTTACGAGCAGAACGCACACAGCTCTGTGTGCAGTGAGTGAGCCAGCGCCTAAGCTATCGCTACAGAAAGCTAAGGGTATTGAAGTTTTCGAAAATATAAACAGCTAAATTACAGAAAGTAACACAGTGCAGGTTTAAAAGACTCAGACAGTCTTAAAGAGGCCTGACACGATGTAGTCTGAGGCACTTCCATCTATGAGGCCTGTGCCGTTACTGTTAACAAACCAGCAAGGAACACTTTCTCCATTCTTCACATCCCTGCTGAAGTCTCTCTGCCAGTGTCTGTAGAGGAGAGAGAGAAAAAAAACAGATGAGGTGTGTAAATGTGTTTTTTTAATATTATTTCAATGTGCTGGGTATAGCATATCGAAATATCAATGTATCCAATTAGTTGTGATACCTTGGTATAATTAAAAACAAATGCCATTGTCAAGTGCACTGATAGCTTCTGTATGACCAAACATTCACAATCAATAATGAATGTAATTCACCCTGTACTCTTTTAATTTAAGATTCACAAAAAATAATTATCCTCTGTTTTTTTTTTAAAGACAAATATTACTTATTTTTCTTCTAGTTCCTGTAAATGGATGATAGCGCACATAGTTTTGAAATGCAAAAGGCTCATCCAATTCCAGACTCTTAATTCAGGTCAATTCATTTAACCTTCCTGTACCTTCACAATGTTACAGCTAGCTGTAGGGATTGTAGACTGTGTGCTCAAGGCTTTTATAGTTCTGTTTATTAGCAAATATCTCCATCACTGGATCTTTTTAAAAAAAAAAAAAAATTACTGTTAACTATATGGATCTTCTCAGTGACGACACCTTCATCCAAAATGAAAACTAAGGGTTCACGCTTCTTATTTGTGTCTAAAGTCATAATATTTATTTTAATATCTGAAAAGCTTTAGATATTTATTTGATATGTAGATTTTCAAGAATGTATGAATTTGTGTCATTTGGCTTTTGGTACGTTTGGTAGGAAACACCAAAAGACCTGAAATCATGTCAAAGTGTGTGTGTCCAGAATTGGATGATGTGAAATCTGGACAAACATTTGACCCACACTACAACAATCTTTTACAGGTATATTTTTTTCCCTATCAGGCTGTTATTTATTAAGGCATTTTTTGTTACAACTAATTCTCTAATGGACCTCCATAATGGTGCCAACCGTTTCTCAAAACTGACCACACTTCCTGTCACAAAGAGGATGTTGCTTTTCCATTAAAAGGTTTCCCTTTACTGGAGAGGATAAACAAAACATGTTGGAAGTGATTTTTTTAATGGGCCTTTCACTCCTTCCACCATCTGCCTTTGCCAGAAACTCTGAGAGCTTTAGCTCCGTTGGCGCTGGAAGTACAGTGCCCTCTTCCTGATTTGTGCCATAAAGCAATCCAGTGTGTGTACACTTTTTGTAAGTCTGTGTACCTGGTCACATTGAGTGCTTGTCCCTTCACATACATGGTCGCCTCTTGTTTCTCAGGGACCTCTCCAGGACGCCGGTCTCCCACTTCAAACTCAACCCCGTGGTAAAACTGACCTGAATGTAAAAGTTCCCAGATTCATATGAATACCGCAAAGTAGGAAAATGTTAGGGTACACTTAGGGTACTTTCCAAATTTATATAACAGTGGATCATCATTTGGTAAATTTTCACTCCTTGCCAAAAGACAGCTTACCTAGCAGGCCGTGAACTGCAGGGGACAAGAGGTGGCTGTCCAGGGTGTAGAAACCCAGGTAGTCTTGCTGGTAGTGACGTTTCTTCCACAATTTTGTGTGTCGGACAACCATAAATTTAACAGAGTCCCTCAGGCTCACTGTCAGGCTGCAGTTCTTACTCGTTTTGAGGTCCATACTGGAAGAGAGACAAAAAGGTGTGTAACCCTCCATATTGTACCACATATAAGTGTAATATTATTGTCATATAGGTATATAAGTATAACCATGGTAACCATCCTGGAACCTGGTATCCGAGAGGCGCGCGCGGGGAGTGGGTGACGAGAGCGACAGGAGACGGCTGGGGAGTTTTTTTTTGCCACGGTTATAATTCACATTGTTTTTTACTTTTCTTATGCTAGTAGTGTTTCGGTTACTCTAGCCTATGCCGGACAAGTCTGTATTACTGGTTTTGTTTATTTATTTAGCGGAAATAAGGACTTTTCCGTTGGCGTAACGTTACCATCCGGACCGTTACTATTCAAGTCCGAAGAGGTCGGCGAGTTCTCGTTTTTGTACATTGTCAACCGGGATCAAGAGGATCTGGGATCTGTTTCACCTGTGTTTGGACCGGAGCTACAACCCGACCAGAAAGCGAAAGTTACCACTGTAACTTTCTCCCTCTCTCCCCATCACCTGCTGTTGACGCTAGCAAGCGACACATCTCCTCACTCCCATTCCGTATAGGACGGTAGGGTAGGATCCGTCTGGTTGAATTATTTTAGGGGAACACCAATCTTTATTATTTTGCTTGTTCAGGAGAGCTCTCCGTTAGTTTGTTATAAGTGATTGTTTGTTATTGATTGTAAATTGATTTGTATGAATCATATTGAGTAACGATATTTCATTAACGTTAGTTCTATCATTCCTTTTCTCCTTATAAATAAGACCTATTCGATTAATTCTGTTTTAATAAATCATTTTGTAGTTAAAGAATTTTACTTGTTGTATATGTTATACATTTATATTCCTAATTAGCTATTCCTGTTTCATTATACGTTTTAGCTTATTAGGTGGAGGCACCGTGGGATACATCCATACTAAATCTGCACAAAACACACTACTGCTATCACACACACTTTATGTAAAAGTCCCAAATATAAAGAACCCAGGTCACACCCCATTTCAATAGGAATCCAGCACACACCCATACTGCCTGTGAAAGAAGGGGGTTACAGGTGTTCGGTGGATTTTGCCAAACAACTCTCCCAAAGATACCAAAGATAGTTTTTTTTAATTAATATTTAGTATTATTTGTTTCTTCTTAATTCCAACAAATAAGCAATGTGTAAACTAACAGGGTATGTGTAAATGAGAAACTTTGACACTTTTATATATCATCATAAATCTGTGATGTTCAATGTGTTGTAATTGTGTCCTAATTTACCTTTTTTATTGTATTCATTGTATCCATTGTATAACTCAACCTCAACTAGCTGTTTATTTTAATTGTAGGAGAAAGCAACAATGATAGTGATAGCGATAGTAAGAGCAAGAGGTTTGCCCTCCATGTGATGATCTGATTTCAAGGTGCACATAGTGTTGTGTTGAAATTCAACCACTAGAGGTCTAGAAGTAGATCTGTCTTGCATTTTTTTACTGGCAGTAATCAGCTTATAATAAGTATGTTTTTTCTTCGTCTGTTGGTTTTGCTTTTCATTTTGATATAGTATGTTAGCCAACCTATCATCTTATTATCTTGCCTTCTACTGTACATGCCATGTACAGTTAGAATGCAGCGTCACTCACTTGGGTCCTTTGAGGGAGACGGTATCAGACCACAGCAGCTTGACCCGTTTGCTGTCCTGGGACACAGAGATGTCTTCAGTTGTCACCTCTAGTCTCACCCCCAGCATCTGGTGGATGATGCCAAATCGCCCAAAGTAGGTGTTGACTGTACCATCAGGGGCAATGTTCTTTTTTCCGATGATCTGGCCATTGACCAAAATGCCTGGGAAGACAGGATTGAGACTAGATTTGTTTTTTCTAAAACCTGAAGTTTGCTGAACAGATAAACAGGTATGACTCTCCAGACTAACCTGAGGTTGGATCTCTGACCAGGTTGAAAATGGTTCCTGGTTTGTCGTTGATGTTGAAGCACAGTGCGTCCTCTTGCTCTGGCAGCTCTATCATGAAATGGGGATCTCCATCAACTGCACAGACATTATAGAGTAAGAACACAATACTAGACAAACAGTGAATATATAATAATTAATCTTGAGCCAATGTCACTGTTACTTTAATGTTATATGATTTACTTCAAAAACAGCAGCACATTTTGGTTACATTCCTCAATTAATCACTGCAGGTCTTGCCCTGATGCTGGTTATTTGATAAATAGATGTGGCTCAAACGACCAGTGACAAAATAGAAAATATATTGTTTGTTAAAAGAGAAACTGACACATAAAACATAATCCAGTGACCGACATCATAATCATAAAATGATTTGTACATTTCTATGCAAACTTAAAATAGATTTGATCATCTAATCATAACTACCATCAAAACAAACCTACAGGAACAGCTGCCACTTTTAGTGTAAATGACCAATCAAACGGTTCAGACACCATATTATGTTCAAAGTTAGTACTATATTCATGCATCATGTCCATGGCATGATGCAGTAGGATTTTTTGAAGTGAATCCCACAGCAGAATCAGAAAATATTTTTTTTCCCAGGCTATATATGTACATACATCTTCCAATTCCTTTTCCATAACACACATTTCAGGGAGGATTTAATCAAAACCAGCAGCGTGTAATGAAATCATGTGATGCTTAAAGTGATACTGTAAAGAGAGCTCACCATCTGACTGACCACGGAACCTGGAAGCATGACTCGAGGAACCTGTAATCAAAAACAGTAAACAATACAGTATGTCTGTAAATATGTTCAGTCCAAAATCAGGAATATAGACGGTTGTGCTAGTGAGTGGAGAGTGACTGTCATACCATGTCTCTCTGCTGTCTGCCGTTGGTCTGTCAAACAGCAAGGGGTAAGAAAACAATTAGAATTACAACTATACATACAAACAGAGATTGAAATTATCTTTAGCTACCACATGCTCGTTGTGGCTGGTAATTCCACTAATCACTTTGGCAGATAACCAACCTGAGCTCAATAAGTCTTTTGTACTCTAATAACTATTTTGGCTGCTAAGAAATTAAATGTGACTGTATGTTTCATGCCCTGTCAGCAAATATGACATAACATCCTGCAATATATCATCACATGTTATATCATCATACTGCTGTAACAGTGTAATTAGAGCAAAGACCAGGCTGGCTAGTCCAGGATCCCTCCCTATCCTCTCTTAACCCACTTCATCTTTCCTACCCTCGGTTAGCTTGTCAGCGATGAGGGGGCTGCCTGGTCCGTCCTCAGTCTCAGGCTTGGTGACGACCATGGAGGTGAGAGGGGTGACAAAGCTGTACTGCAGGGATATTTCTAAGGCCCTGACCATGGCATTGTCTTTCTCCTGCTGAGTACCAGTCTCACTAAGGGAAAAAAGGAAAAATATGCCTATAAGATGTTTTGAATTATACTGCTTGAATAATGAAGTAAATTAGTTCATCGTCTAATAATGAAGTAGATAACCCTTTAGATGACATAGAATAAAAAGTCTCCACCATCAAAAAATATCTGAACAATTTCTGTGAGCAATCACAGAACCACAGAACCACATTATGAATATGATTCTTTCCCCCAGATCTTAGTGCTGACATAGATTGTCAGAGGCCATTCAGATGAACCTCTTCTCCAGTATCTGTTGGATGGTGATGTATGCCCACAGACGTTCTGTGAAGTTCCCAAAGATGTACTCCTGCTCTGGGTAGATCGCATCCCAGTTCACAGCAATGGCCTGGCCCTGAACCTGGAAGTCCTCCTCAGGCTAGAGAAAATGTAGAGATGAAGGGAGAAATAACAACAGGAGAGGAAATGAAAAGAGATGGATGTGACCATGCTTCTCAGAGGGAGATATAGACACATCAGTCTGGGACAGACCCTCCTGTATTTGTTCAAGAGAAATGGGCTACAGTTCTTATACTGTCTTTCATACTTATAAGAACTTTGCAGGTGTTATGTTTCACACTGTTGTTGCGTATGATGAATGAGAAGCCAAAATGGGTATTTCAGTGTTATATAAGTTAGCAATTTCGTTTTGGGAAACACTCCCAACCACTGGGGGTAGTCAAGTTAACCTCAGTTCACCATTCTTTTAGACCAACCCAGAAACAACTTGAACTACAACAAAATCCAATGTAAAATTTGTCCCAAACACAATTTGACCTAGCTGCTTATCGTAAAAACGGGCTTGAAACTCCTGAACTAACAGGTTTATATTATTATTAACTTTAATTTAAGAGTGCCTTTCATGGTACCCAATGCACTTAAAAATAGAAAAGAGAAGAACTAGGAAAATAACAACTAGGCTAAAAGGTAGGAAGACAATAAGACAAACAAAGGACAAAAGGACAAAAAAGGACAGGGCCACAGTTCAGCAGCTGGGTCCAAAGGCCTGGCTGAAGAGGAAGGTCTTCAGTCGCTGTTTAAACACTTCAATGGACCCAGCATTGCGGCTCTCCCCAGGAAGTGGGTTCAAGAGAGTGGGGCCAGTTAGGTTCATAGACTCATGTTACTGAAGCATGTTCAGATGCAATGATTGATGTGTTCTCAATATTGTTTAACTCAGGTAGCAGCTATGAACAGCTCCCTGATGGTCTAGTGGCTAAGATTTTGCGCTCTCAGCAGCACGGTACATCTCTCAATGTGGGCAAACATTGCCAAAACAATATAAACTTGACTGCTGTGAGATTATGTTGAAGTACAATCAATCCCCTATACCTCAGATATGACAGGCTAAGTTGGAATAGTTTAGGCAAGGTAACATCTGTGATTATTGCATTCTCTGTTTGTCCTCTAAGCACAATGAAACATTATCAGGATTTGGTCAGGTTATAAATGCCTGGACCACTACAATCTGCAAGTGCTCCACTCATTTGCAGTGTTATTATTGCACTTCTGTCACAGGAACTGCCTTACACGAAGATAAGGAACGAACACTTGTGTCATCCTCTCACCACCATGACTAAATACTGCTAGATACTGTATTATTCAGGCTTAAATTGACATGTTGTCTCTCTCACCCCCTTGCCAACCACTTCTACCATGACATTGTCTAGGTTTTTGTCACTGAGCTGACCGGCCACAATGATCTCTGAGCCGTTGAACAACTGGCTGAAGTAGTTGGTGGTTAAGAAGTCCACTGTGTTGTCAGGGTAACGCAGATCCACCTCTGAGAGCAGAGGGCTGGCCACCTCCTCATAGAAACCCTGCAACACACACACACACACACACACACACACACACACACACACACACACACACACACACACACAAATAAAACACACGATTCGAGGTGCAAACAAATAGCCCCTAACTTGTTCTAATATTCCTTTAATCTATTAATCAATCAATATTCCTTTCAGAGTACTTGGTTTCATCCATGCCACCTGGAGTTGGACGGTCGCATCTGAGGCCTCGTAGATCCTGCGGGCCAGTCCCTTATTTTGTTTGGCCATCACATCCAGGAAGGAGTAATCCACGTCGTTCCCAAAGCCCAGGCAGAACACTGACATCTTCCCATCAACAGCACTGCGCACATTCTCCTGGATCTTCTGTAGGTTGGTCTCTCCTACATGCACACATAAGCACATACAGTAACACCAATGCATTGTGTATGATGGAGCATGGAAGGCCTTACACACCCAATCAGAGACTTTTGGAGCATATGCACCATATATTGTATTATAAGGTTTGATATAAAAATGTTGAGATGTTGCTGCTGTTTCTCATCCAATCCAATATTGTGATTTTTAGTGCCGAGGCTACACTTGTGTGATTTTGGTTTTAGGCTTCATTGTCGACTTAAAATTCACTGAATGAATCAATTCAGTCAAGCTCACCTACATTTGGCATCCCATCAGTCAGTAAAATAATCATGTTCACACTTCTTTCTGGGAGCTTCTTGTCTTGCTTGTCTTTCACCAGCATTCTCACTGCCCTTAACACAGCATCATTGATATTGGTGCCTGGAAAGGGATTGGCACATTGACACATATTTGGTATATGCATGACATTTACAAACAAAACGTTAAGTATTTTTGAGTGTAGTTCACCCTTATCATCATCATATCTCTTATTTTACACGCTCTCTGCCATTCCGAAGTCAAGTTACATAGGCAGGGGCACAGATAGCACAGCAAAACCTGCAGAGATTTGAGCCCATGTCAAGATCTATCCAAATTAGCAACATTGCTGCTTTTTGCTCTCTCTGGTTCAGCTGAGACGTGTTCCTCTGTATTGCTAACTTCAGGTTTAGAGGAAATGGCTTAGTGTACACAAGATGCAGCTTGAGTCCCAACCGTACTCATTCACAAGTTGTTTGAAGGAAAAAGGAGTGCAGTTAACAATTACTCCCAATATTATGAATTTTTTTTACATCCTTCTTGTTCTCAGCAATATTTTCCTTAATAGGTTTGGAAAGTCACCTGACTTTCCAAACCTATAAAGGAACTTCTATGTTGTCACCTGATTGACACTTACCTCCATCGGCTTCTATCTTTCTGACATACTGCATAGCTTGAGCCATGTTTTCCTTCGTCGCCTTGGTAAGAGAGTCCTTCCAGGCGTCATTGGTATCATCAAACTTGATGACAGAAAAGTAGTCTGCCTCATGGAGATCATTAATGATGGCAAGCAACGCTTCCCGAGTCTACAAGGGGTCACAAGTTCACACATTAAAAATGTACGGACAGCGATGCACACACATTTCACTTAAACACAAATGTCCATATAATCTCTTGCCTGTTGAATCTTTGTCCCACTCATAGAGCCGCTCCTGTCAATTACAAACACCACATTCTTTGGGACTGTGGGAAGGTTAGGAGGAGCGAAGAAGTGTACAAAGTATCCACTCACGATCTGAGGGAAAATAAAACTTAAGATAAATAACATGTTGTGTGATACAGGTGCAGAGCTGAGGAATGCACAGCTAGACAAGTACCTGACTAATCTGACGAAGGTGCTGCTTGTAAACTAAGGAATCAAGAAAGGTTACTGATAAATCTCTGTTCCTTATGTTTATATTATGAAAACTATATATGATGCATATTATAACTCCACATTTCAACATAAAGTGCATTCGACAGGGTTGCAAGGCCATTTCCCGTCAAGCACATAATTTAGTATGATCAGTGAAATGTGGGATTCATGTGAAGTGGGGCAATGTTCCTCTCTCATAGCTTTGTGTATCAGGCTCTGTAATGTAATGATAATGATGTGCTGCTCTGTGTGTATCTCTTTATGACAGCTGACCTGAATGTTCCCTAGGGTCTGTGCCCGATTCACGTCGTACTTGATGATGAAATCTCCATCAATCAGAGTGCTGTCACATCCTGGACATTTCCTCTGCTGGTTCACTGTCGGCGAGAAGGAGATGTGCGCCTGAGAGAGGGATGCATTCATTTTACTAATCATTTTGGGCACTTCATTTAAGATTAGAAATAGAAAGACAATATAAAAAAATCTAAGTATGGAAGTTGAAGGTAGGATATGGACATCTGAGGAGCGGCTTTTAAACCCTGTACCTTTGTGTCTGTGACGGTTTTCTCCACCAGAGGGAGCAGCTCATTGGATAGGAAGGTTCCGTAGGCATCAACAAATGTGATGCCCTGTGGCTCATAGATATCTGCCACAATCTGTATACACACACACACACACACACACACACATACACACATGCACAGTCTCGTTCATATTGACACAAATCCGCCACACTAATCATACCAAGAAGAAGTCAGCAGTTCCCAGTTTCTCCTCACTAGTATGTGATTATCAGTAAACAGAGAGATGAAGGTATGTTCAACCTGAAAGTTTTGGACCAGTTTGTTAGGTTTAACCCGGGTCAGAATCTCATATTGGCCCAGTTTCCTCTGAAGGAGCTCCTCATAGGTCAGAATGAAAGTCACTTTGCTATTGGCAGCAATGTTGACAGACACAGAAAACGTCTCCATCTTTCTTCCAGACGCCCTGTAGGAGACGGTATGTATTACTATTTTAATATTACCACTCCATGTCTATGTCATTTTTTCATCTTTTCAGTCTATCTTACTTGACCAGTCCAGCAGTCTGTCCTGATGAAACAGCTTTCTCATACTGCTTCTTGGCTTTCTCTTTCTCCTTCACCGCTCCAACATAGATCTGATTCTCAATCTCCCTGGGAGGAAAAAGAGCAGTTAACAAACACAGACAGGGATTCATATGGGACGGTTGTTTACAAACTGATTCTAGGGCATCTGACAAACAGAGTCAGCTATTCCAGTAAGCAGGCGTACCACATATGGAGTGAAATTACCGCTGTAATTTATTGCTCCTAAAAAAAACTGCTTTACAAGTCTTCTCTACAAGCTTCTCCCTGATTCAGTATTTTTCCCGGAAATACTGTTGCACGCACAGACAGCCGTGACACATGCAAGAATGTAGATGCAGTAAGTGGAAATAACAGGACAAAGACTAACATGCTGAAGTTGGTAATGAAGGCCGTCTTGGGCAGCTCCACTTCAAAAAAGATTTCCTGGGCAGAGTTGGCCTTGTTCAGAGCACTGGATGTCATGACGGTGTGGGCAAAACGAGCCGTCACTGCACAGTCCACTGTAAGACTGTACACCTCCACCTTCTGGGAGGATGGTGAAACAGCAGGGAGTGTGAGAAACTGAGAGATTTTTGCCACACATAGTGAGCCTGTCAGGGCAAAACAGGTGCTATGTGTAGCATTTTAACATCAATTAATTTGGAGGCATTAGTATTGTTACCATAATTAAGCAAGACCGTCACTAAGACGATTGGTAATCTCTACCATTCTCTACTCTGCATGTTACATTCTGTGCTACAAAGTGGGATTTCACCGGAAATCTGATGGATTCATTTATGGTAAAAAGGGAGATTGTTTTGTGGCACAAAACAGGAAGAGGTTCTCCCAGCACAATCTCAGTTTAAACTTTCAGTTTCTGACGATGGCAGATTGTGGACAAGTGGAAGGCCTATGGAAATATCTAGCCCTGAAAATGATCTGTATACCTCTATATACTGGTCACTGATACTTCAATAAAACATTCTTACAAGTTTACTTTTCAAAGCAGTAGCTGGGCAAAGTTGCTTTTTTAAAAATCCTTAAACCCTTTTGTGATAGCTGTATGACATTTGTTTTTATTTGCCATATAATTTTAAAAAAATCTTTCAAAATTTTGAGAAATACTAGCACTAACAATACTACTGGTGTGAGATAGAGGCTATCAATCATCTTGACCATGGTCTTGTTTCTTTACAGTAATTATACCAAGGTATCGCTATTAATGTGACTGATATACTGATGTTCAAAAGTACTGTTCAGAAGATTTTCTTTGTTCTATTTGTCTATTAAGACTGCTTCAAGAATTTCCCTTACCTCTGCATTATTTGTGCTTCTTTTCTGAAAAGAGAGAATAAAAAGTTGTAAAGTAAGTAATAATAAAGTAATAAAGTTATTTTGACAATCTATCAAGATCATCATCTTTGCATTTTGGAGACAATATATGAGGTTGAGTTTTAAACCCGCAACTCAGTAAAAAACATCAGCAACACTATTGTGCGATATAGTTAATTATATGTGCTTGTTAGTGTAGTAAAGTTGAAGTTCAACACCTTTATTGACCTGGTCCCCATAGCACTGTTGGTCTCCTGGAACATAACAAAGTATGAATTATGCATCCATGGATTAAAGGACAAGCCACTCCACTGTCAGATAATCTTCCACTGTTTTATATTACCAATCTGTCTGGAGTTATTTTGTGATGGAGTTTTGTAATTTACTTTTTTGGTGTAGCCACGTTCCCTCAATCTGTCTCATCTACCTCCACTTCATTTGTTTATTTCCTATAATTTCTAGAATGCCTTTTGACAGAACAGGCGTGAACTTGTGTTGCATTCACTGCAGCTTACATGTGTAGACAGAGAGAGCAATAACGGTAATAGCAGAGCAGATTCTTCTAGTCGGGAAAAGGTTGCCTCCCTTAGTCATCGCCGCCCATCACTGCAAAATGGTTAATCTAGAAAGAAGCCCTTGCTCGTTGAATTTGATGACTGACACCAAAACCTGGGGAGATCCCTGTGGATTTTCTGCTCTACACTTCCCAGAGATCACTTGTCAATCAAACAGCGTGACCAGTACTGTGATTTCTTTTTCCTTGGGTTTTTCTGAATTTCTGTAGGTGGCGATCTTTCCTTTGTTCAGCTATGGTGGTTATCGCTGCTCATACTAACTACCCCGTTCTTCTTCTATTTATTAAAAAAAAAATGCTGTTGTTGCTGGAAACATAAAACACATCACTTGAACAGCAAGTGAAAATCTTTAATGAAGTGGGTATAGATTCAATCACTATTATGTTAAAACCTCTATTTTTACATCATTTGGTTGACCTACACATTGCACAGTTACTGGGAGTGACTTGGTTTCTTCATAGAGCAAGGTTAGACTAATTAGCACTAATTCAGGTCTCTGCTGATGGGAATTTAGTTTGTATATCCTGTTTTCCTGGTCTGTGTGCACCTGTTCATTCATGCTGCTGTATGTCTGTTTGTGGAAGTGAGAGTAAGTAAATACGTTCGTCTGTTGTGTGTTTGGGTGTGTCTCCTATTTCCTTTCTTTTCAGGCTGTGGCTGCGGCAGGGCACGGCACCATCGGCATCTTTTGTGGTCAGCCACTCTTCCTCCCTCTTCCCAACAATGGTGATGGTGACTGAGTTGGTGCTGCCGTGCCAGATCCAGATGTTAACCAAGCATTTTCATTGTTTTTATTCTGTGTATTTTATTTAGATTCTACTTTGCTATCAACATTTAATCTTTGTTTGCCCAGTCTCAGCACCCACTGCACGCCTGACCATCCTGGAAGTGGATCCATCTCTGTGTGGTCCTTCCCAGGGTTTCTCCCATTTTCTTTTTCCTAATGTGGTTTTCGTGGGAGTTTTTGATTTGATTTCCATTCATTGTTTTAATTTTTTGTTTCTTAATGTAGGCTTTTGTGAAACCCTTTGGGACTGTAACAGCGATTAAGGGCTAAACAAATAAACTTGACTTTATATGAAAATGCAACGCATAATTGCTTTAATTACCTGTGCTACAGCATCGCTGAGGGAGATGATCAGAGCTCCGTGAGCCAGAGTTGGAAGCCCGAGGCAGACGCAGACCCAGAGCAGCAGTACTCTCCACGCAGCAGCCATGGCTGAGTAACATAGGGGCCTTCCTCCTGGCATGGCGAAGACCAAGTGTGGAGGGAATCCGAGGTATGTGAACCTCTTCCCATAACAGCGTTACTCCGCCCACATTCTGGGCTGTAGAAGGAGGGGGACCCTATGTCCCCATGACTGTGTGTGTGTGTGTGTGTGTGTGAGAGAGAGAGAAAAAGAAAAAGAGAGAGAGAGAGAGAGAGAGAGAGAGGGTGAGTCACTTATTGCAGGGGTACTGGTTTATAGGAACTACAAATGGTGGGTTTTCCCTTTTTGATAATAAAACCAT
>CABFOQ010049450.1:0-12355 GCA_900660455.1 Gephyroberyx darwinii | reverse complement strand
CTAAGATATAATAACTAAGCTATAATAACTAAAATATAATAACTAAGCTATAATAACTAAGATATAATAACTAAGCTATAATAAATAAGATATAATAACTAAGCTATAATAACTAAGCTATAATAACTAAAATATAATAACTAAGCTATAATAACTAAGATATAATAAATAAGATATAATAACTAAGATATAATAACTAAGATATAATAACTAAGATATAATAACTAAGCTATAATAACTAAGCTATAATAACTAAGATATAATAACTAAGCTATAATAACTAAGATATAATAAATAAGATATAATAACTAAGATATAATAACTAAGATATAATAACTAAGATATAATAACAAAGCTATAATAACAGCTATAATAACTAAGATATCATAACTAAGATATAATAAATAAGCTATAATAACTAAGATATAATAAATAAGATATAATAACTAAAAAGATGGCTGCATATTCCCTGCATAGGATATATGTCCTTTGGGCATTGGAACGGCATGGGCATCTGTCCTCTCTCTCTCTCTCTCTCTCTCTCGCTCTCTCTCTCTATTTTTTTCCTTTGTTCCTTTTCAGTCAGGCTTAAGCACAATCCCCCTACCACCACCACCCCCCATGCACTGCGCCACCGTCCAAAAAAAAGAAGAAAATCCTGACAGAGAAGTAAAATGACCAAACAGAATGAAACAAAGACGTGCCAAGGACAAGACAAGCCCCCGTGGTGCCAGCCAGCCTAACAAACCGTCTCGCTATGGCCTCAATCTCGTCTATTGATTTGCTGACAGGGGATCTTTAGCCTCAAGTAAAAAAAAAAAAATAACCGATCCATTCTGGACTCCTTTCTGTCAGTGCCATGCATTTTGAAAATACCTTGTTAAACATTTATTATTTGGCAACAAGTTATCACCACCGCAATACTAGTAATCCAACGAATCACTTGTTAAACCCACACCCCCTCCGTCACGTTATCATTGCAGACTTTCATTGTTGCCGGTGGGGGGAAAAAACAAAGGTTGCGTAACAGTCTGGGCGTTCAGATATGGTCCAAAAATAAAATAGATATCATGCCAGATAATATTAGATGATAGATATTTAAATAGAAAGATGAAAAACAGTGAGTGTCAATTAAGGAATAAAGGGGGCATTTGAACCTCCGTAAAAAAAGAGGACAGCTATGACTGTTGAAAGTAAAACGTCCCTCGGTGCTTCCTTGACCTGAAGTGAAATCCCACTATGAAGTGAACCGTCAAATCCTTTCAGCATCAGATAAAAGAGAGAGAGGCATGAGGGGATGGAGAGAGAGAGAGAGAAAGAGAGAGAGAGAGAGAGAGAGATACCAGGATTTAATTCAGGTGCAGGTGAAGCAGGTAGGCCCAACTATCATACTCCAGTGCCACCGATAACACACTCTAAAAGCCGATTACCCACTAAGCATGTTGGTACCGGGTAATCCAGGGCTGCTGCACTGAGTACATCTTAAAACTGCACTAGGCACTTTACCTTCACATTTGAACTTCGATACCCGGAAATCCTGTGAGGTGACGTCAGTGAACTGCACACAGCACGCTCACATGTTTACCAACCTAGCTAGTGTGTGATGCTTCATACCAAAGGAAACCAAAGGGACGAGAGGGGAAAAGATCTAATGTTGATGGGTCCAGCTTTCAGTTTGTTTGCATTTCACTCTTGAGTTTCATCACTTCCTGTTGGGCCAATAGGGAGAAGAGCGTCAGCTACAGCATCTAAATTAGAGGAGATGTAAGCAACAAGTGAGGTTTTCACTGCCACATAGCAAAATCTGCATGTGGGTTGACAGGGTGGTTGATCAATACCATAATGACTCAACAGTTACTTTGCTAGGTGCTGAGATTTCTGGTTTTCAAATCTCACTTTCCGGACGTGTACTCTGTTTGGGAACAAAAGCTCCCCAAATGAAAGAGAAATAAAAGCACTGCTCCAATGTTCCCTTTTACAAATGTATTACCACCTTGCTCTTCATCAGACATGAAGACGACTTCCACAAAAACACCCCGCCCATTGGAAGTTCAAGACACTCCCACTTCCCCAGGAGACGAGATTCTATTTCAGCGCTATCAATCTTGTTGCAATTCCTACCGGTCACCAGTAAGAGGTCGAGAGAGGTCATAGATTACTCGCACCTTTCACGTTAACTGAACAACGTGATGTTGAAGGAAGAGGATGTTCATGAGGCGTGATTGCAACGTTGAGCATTCTACCAGCCGGTGTATGGCTCAAACCTTGCCAGCACAATTCATGTGGTTAATGGTAATAACATTTTGATGGAGGTGTCCGGTTACATAAAAGTACCCAGGGTGTGGCAGGGGGTGATTAGTGTGTACGGTATCAGAGATGCTGTCACGGAGCGGCTCTAGTGGCCTACAGCAGAAATAACAGAAAGAGAGCAATGTCTTGGCTGCCACTGCTTTTGCCCGGCTGAACTGCTCTGCCAATTAGAGACTGTCCGTCTGTCAGCCATCAAAAGCTTTCCCAAAATCCCCCAGGAGCGACTCTGTTAGTGTGTGTGTGTGTATATGTGTGGTGCGTGTCCCAATGTCATCAGCTGCTCCCTGACTTAACTACCTCTCAGTCTCTCACAGCGATAACTCAAGATAGCACTAGTGTACTCCCACGTGTGCACAAATCACAAAGATAGACACTCATGGAAAGACACACACACACACACACACACACACACACACACACACACGCACACATATACACACACAAGTGAGTGCTGGACAGAGCTGTCTCTCATTTTCTACCCACCACTTGCTCTAAGAGACAAGTGAAGTGAAGTCCAAATATAGTTGACAATACCCTTCATAATAAACTGCTGTAGGACCAGCTTGTCCAACGCTGACGATCACCCCAAGGCCAAATAAAGCGTAAAGCACAGCACAGAAATGTGTGTATGTGTGTGTGTGTGTGTGTGTGTGTCAAGCTTAAAATGGGTGAAATATGTGAATAAACAAGCCAACCATCAGCTTCTGTACAACTGCAGAATTGGGGTTAAAAGGGCAATATATTCCATCTCAGTTTTATTGAAGATGATATGTATATGTTTCTGATAAAAAAAAAAAAAAGACACCTTCAGGCATCGGGAACTGCAAGGCGCCGGGTTCACGTATAGAGGCGGCGTGAATTCATCAACACACTTCCAACCGACAGATATTGAGACAGGAGTTGTTCTTTTTTCACAAATAACATCCGCAGAATGAAAAATTCTGGCATCAGTATCTCATTATTTACAGAGGCGTGAGACCCCCGGATCTCCTCCTGTGTCCCGCAGGGGCAATGCGATATGACATAAACATTTATTCGCAAGAAGCGATTTCAAATGCTTCCACCAGTATTAAAAAAGATTTAAAAAAAGGTCACCAAAAGTTACATATTATCATGTCAATGTGATTCCCCCCAACCCATCTCTCTCTTTCTATCCCCTTTGTAAATTAGAACAAGCAGAGAGATGGTGGAATGCAAAAAAATGTGTGTGTGTGTAGGTGCGTGGGTGAGTGCAGCACAATTCAGCATGGTAGTGTGAAATTTATCTACAAAATGTACATCGCTATATATATTCAGCACCATTCTCAGCACCAGCAACATATTACAAATTTGCTGAAATGCATTCCTGATTATACTTTAACTCAATTACACACATAAAAGTGATAATAAATCTGATTTTAAGTATCCAAACATTGTGAGAGTGCAATGCATAATCAGTGCTTAATCAAAAGGGGGGCTTTCACTCTGTATATGGGTGATTCTACAGAAACAGTTCAAATTGCAATGTTTTAGAAAATTAGTTGAGTTATTTTTCAGAACAGAAAATTACATCATGTCATGATCTAATTAGGTCACAGGCTTAAATATACGTTTGAATGCCACTTTATATCGGAACGTGGTCATCTCCACCTCAAAGCCTTAAATTTATGTTGATCAAAACAATACAAATAACATTTTTGCCACTTTTTATTTACTTACTAATTAAATGAATAATGGATTATATTAATATACCCTCATTAGGCATGTCATCAATTAGAGTTAAGATAAAGAGGTAACAGTTTCCTGTGGTAGTGTGGTCACTACTGTAACAGTCTGGTCACTACTGTAACAGTGTAGTCACTACCATAACAGGGTAGTCACTACCGTAACAGTGTGGTCACTACCGTAACAGTGTAGTCACTACCGTAACAGTGTGGTCACTACCGTAACAGTGTGGTCACTACCGTAACAGTGTGGTCACTACCGTAACAGTGTGGTCACTACCGTAACAGTGTGGTCACTACCGTAACAGTGTGGTCACTACCGTAACAGTGTGGTCACTACCGTAACAGTGTGGTCACTACCGTAACAGGGTGGTCACTACCGTAACAGTGTGGTCACTACCGTAACAGGGTAGTCACTACCGTAACAGTGTGGTCACTACCCTAACAGTGTAGTCACTATCGTAACAGTGTGGTCACTACCGTAACAGTGTAGTTTTTTACAGTTTTTTACGTCAGCAACGGTGTTTGTTTCTGCTGAAACAGCATTGACAGCGTTAATAATTTCTTGCCATGCTTTACTTTTATCAGTTCTTGTGACTCCGCTGCTGATGCTTCTGAAAACTGTTGTTTTTTTCTCAGGCAAGCATTGACGCAACATTTCCATTTCGACAACGCAAAGTTCCTCTTTTCCCTGTTTTCCCCTGGTTTACTTGCACATGACCCTTCAGTCTGCACGCCTTTTATGGTGTTGAACAGAATTTGTAAACGATTGGCATTCATCAGCATACACCTGTTGTACGCACGAATTGAGGTTTCCCGTATGTTTCATGAATCCCACATTCGCATTGTCTTACACACATAAATACAACAAATTTACAAAAAATTTAAGAAAGGTTTCGTGAATGAGGCCCATTGTGACTGTACCTTTAGTAGATTTGTGTATCTTAGACTTGGACTATCACATATATGCTTTAGAATCAATAGAAGCAGAGATGGGGTGTGAAATGCAAAGAAAGAGGGAAGAGAGTCGGTAGCCTAACCTTCCCCTTCGCTGCACACCTCCGAACAGCGATTCTGGCTAACTACCAAACCGACAGAGGGAAAATTTCCCGTCGAGGCGTTTTGAACAGTGCAGCACGGCACAAAAAAAACATTTCTCTCAGAGGAATGTTGTCACTGTGACGGCTTGACAAAACACCTCGGAAAACAGGGATGGCTTCTGAACATGCACAGGGAGACGGGGAGAGAGAGAAAGGGACAGAAAGTACATCACTTAGCAAAACTTTCTTCCCTCTCAATCTGACAGGTGTCAGCGATGAGAAAAGAGCGGGAGGGAGGCTTTGGAGCGCTGCCGGAGCGTCTTGTGTTTCCTTTCTGTATTTATTGGTGAGATCCGGGCCTATACAGAAAACAATAAAGATGTCGTGTGTGTGTCTGTGTGTCTGTGTGTCTGTGTGTTTGCCTGTCCGCCTGTCTGTCTGTCTGAGGCAGGTCTGCAGCAACTTCCTGTGAAGTGTTTTGAGCGCAGAGATGAAAGCGAAGGATAGTTTTCTCGCTCCTCTCTTACCACCCTCCCTTCTCTCCTTCATCTCA
The DNA here is from genome assembly GCA_900660455.1 of Gephyroberyx darwinii. Lineage (NCBI taxonomy): Eukaryota > Metazoa > Chordata > Actinopteri > Trachichthyiformes > Trachichthyidae > Gephyroberyx > Gephyroberyx darwinii. The sequence continues at coordinate 6,749 of CABFOQ010049450.1, read as the reverse complement.
CCCCACCCCCATCCCCTCAACCCTGCCTGAAATAAAGCCTTTCAAAACGGATAGGAAATAAAAAAAGATGAGAGGGGAGAAAGGGAGAGAGAAAGAGAAAAGCATAGGCAGACACACGAGATAGACAGGAAGGAACAGAAGGAAATTGATTTGTTTATGAGAGGACAAGAGAAAGAGGTTTCTGTCTGACAGAAGGACTGTCAATCAGTGAGGTGTCTGGAGAGAAAAGGAAGGAAGGAAGGAAGGAAGGAGGGAAGGATGGAAGAGCTAGAAAGGAGCTGCATCAACTCAGTCAGACAAATATCCAAACAGAGTCTTTTTCAAGTTTTACACAAGGCGCGTATAGCGGGGGAAGTTTATACTTGAACAACTGAAGCAGAGATGTTACCGGAAACCAACCCAGACGCAACGCTCTCCGCATGTCTGATCTCTCCAGGCCTGGTGAAAGTCATAGTGACACATTTCACATTTCTTTTTGAAACTATGAAAAAGATGACTTAATGGAGAGAGTGTCAATTCCGCACAAAGCACAGAGTGAGTTTCTCCACTGAAAACACCAGCAGCAGCAGCAGCAGAGGCTTGACAGGCGCTAGCCCCCGGGCTATGTGCGGCCAGGCCAGCGGCAACCGGGCAGCGTTTGGAGTGGAAAAAGCTGCGCCAGTGTGCCCACCTGTCTTTATAGTGATGGCTTCTTTGTCTCCCCTTTCAAAGGGAAAGGCTACGCTACTGACGCCTCCCTGCTGCGTTAAAAGCCGAGCAGGTTTTTAATGCAGAGCAGATTTTTGAAAGTTAAAAAGATCTTACGCTTTTTTTGCGGGAAAGGGAAACACGCGTCAAATGGCTCGTCGATAGTTGCACAACGAACAGCGGTAGCCATAATGGGCAGTTCCTACTGGGCGATGCATGTGGAAGAAAGGGGACTCAATGGATAAAAGGCTTTTAGAGTCAGTCAGTCGGTCAGACAGACAGACTGACAGAGAGATAGATACTTTATTAATCCAAGAGGGAGACTACAGAAGCTACATGCCAGCAGAGGAAGAGAAAAAAGACTCACAGTACAACATAATGTAGAAGCAGAAAATAGAAAAATAGAAAAAAAGATAAAATAGAAAAATCCAAAACAGGTATCAAATCAACATATAGACATATAACCAGAAGATTGTGGTTGAGAAAAGCAATGTGGAGTATTGCATTAACTTCCTTCAAATGTAATTGAGTCAGCCTGCGATCACATTTTCCCCCTTACAAATTGATGCAGTCGGCTACTTGGCCAGCAGCTCTTGACATTTATCTGTCTCACCTATACCTGGCTCGGAGCACACGACATTTCAGAGCAAAAGTAACGATTCGGTGCGCTACAGATATTTGGTCCCCGTGTCCCGCGTCATTAAAAAAAAAAGGCTAGGAATTTACTCAGGTGGCCGACGGCTCTTCACATTTTCCTAACACTCCTAGGCCTTGCGTGACATTTCGAAGCAATCGATAATTAGGTCTCATGGCGTAATTACCTTCCTTGTGTAAGTGAGTGGTGACATTAAAAAAGGTGGAAAAAATATCTTCCTGCGCTTGTTCTGATTTCTTCACGGGTTCCTCTGGTCAAAGAGACACAGGTTGATATTTATCCACTTAAATAAATAAAAGGTGAAAAAAAAAATTGATGTTCCAAAGTGAGATTGCTGCAAAATCACTTATGAGTGGTTTTTTTTATTTCTGCACTGTATTATTATTTAGTAATCTATTTGTCATATTACGTTATGTGCACCATATCCTGGCAGCCTACGTGAACTGACTAAAGCGGTTTAAGATCTTGGCATGTTCAAACCTGTGCAGAGTGCTCCCAAGTCAATAGCGCCATGATTCAGAGAGATCAATTTTCAGGAACAAGTTGGAGCGGCGGTTTCCGCCTAACATGCAGCGATACACTCCGAGGTGTGCCTGGAGGATTTGTTCAAGTGAGCTTTATCATACATTTTTTTCCCACAGGCTTGTGCATGTCGGGCCCCGTCCAGTGGCTCTTTGTGCGTACACTCGTACTTGCTTCCCAGTATGTTTTTGACGGACAGTGGCCAAGTTCGACGAGCGTGTCAAAGATTCTTATTAAAACAGCTTTGGAAACTGTTTTGAGCTGATATCAGAAAGATATCTATCTGCCGGTTCCACAAAACGGACGCGTCATTTTGTATTGACATCTATCCGATGTCAAAATGTTTGCTCATGATGTCTTACCACAATTTGCTGCAGCTCTGAGAAGTTGGAGAACCACTGAGTTGAACAACAAACTCATGGCTTTGCCCTCACATCATCACAGTGGGAGCTCCCAGGCCCGTCTGCCCATCTGTCTGTCTGTCTGCCTGCCAGTCTGTCTGTCTTGTGTCAGGGCTTAAGGCTGTGTTAGTTAGGAGAGCAGAGGTTCGGCTGGTGCCGGAGAGGTTGGTCTTAAGGCTTTGTCCACGCATCACCACAGCTGATTGCCCCTCTGGATGGTTGGGATTCTCGGCTAAGACAGGGATTACTGACCCATGTCGGCTCCCCACCTTTACAGCAGCCTCCTCGATGTTCACCCTGTCTGAACTTGGAAGCCGCGGAGACCTGACAAGGAGTGTGTGTGTGTGTGTGTGTGTGTGTGTGCATGTGTGTGTGTGTATGTGCACACGGGTTTGTTTGTTTCTAAAACCTTGCAAAGATGACTTAAATATATCATCTCGTTCATAGTGACTGTATTTGTGCGAAGACACATGCACAAATGCAAGCACACACACACACACACACATGGCAAAATCTATTTAAAGAAAAATAAAATGAATGAATGGCTGATGAATACACATACGGTTTATTTCCGTCTATCGCTAACAATCTCTTTAGGAGTTGGCTCCTGAAACAGATCGTGGGATTTTGGGCTGTTGTCGTGAACACGGGCCACAGGGCGAGACACACAACTTGCGATGTGAGCTTCAGGCAGTAAAAGTTTAAGAGCTCATGTTTCAAAAACCCCGACAGCTCCATAGCCGGCATTCCGATGTACAGTACACAATCGGGCCTTGTCGTTCTACAGCTCAACAGCTTACATTCCAGCCTACAGCGCACAATCGAGCCATCTCATTCCACCATAAAGTAGCCTAAAGTTTCCATTGTGTCGGGGCAGTGTTTAGTGCCAGAGACAGACGGGGCCAGCCAAGAGAGGAGTTAGGGCTGTCCTTCAACCGCTAATGTCTCCACACAACAAGCTAAACCCAAACTGACAGGCACACACCACGCTGACAGCCTGCTAAGAACACACTATTGTTCCCCTGGAAATGGCCAGGACACACACCTTTTGACGCCCAGAAAGTGAGAGAGAGTGCTGTATAAAGAAGACGTACAGAAACAGGCATCCAGGCCACACACACACACACACATAACATGCACACATAGATAGGCAAGCAAGCACACAGGCATGTACATGTGTGTGTGTGTGTGCATGCTCAAACACACATCTCAGCCAGGTCCAGACACACACACACACACACACACACTATCTCAAAGAGCTCAGCTAGCAGCCCGCTCTCTCAGGGCGGAATCCAGTGGACGTCTTCCAACAACATGTGATGCCCTAAAGGCACAGTTCACTCAAAAGTAGTTTCCCCAACGTAAAAAGGCATCTAATTTCCAGCCGAGTCGAAGCATCAGAATATCAATAATATAAAATAAAAATATGCACCATGCGCGGTCAAGATATGCGTTTGGCTTAACGAGAGAGGGTAAAAGTGAGAGAATGCCCTGAGTGTCAGGATGGAAATGCTTTGTCCCATACTGTTTGTGGAAATGGGAATTTCACCCTACTGCAAATTGATCCACTGCCATTTGACAGAGGGAAATGAGTCAGTGTGTGTGTGTGTGTGTGTGTGTGTGCGTGTGTGTGCATATCATACATTTTACATTTCTTACAATTTACATTTCCCATCATCCTCAGCCCTTTCATTAACTTCACACTGGGTGTTGTAATAGCGTCCGACAATACACATAATAATGGGGTGGGAGATGATCATCACACTATATATTCTCTATGCTGATGAGGGCTGCAGTGTGAGTCCGTCCAGCTCATTCTTTCTCACCTATTTTGAACCACAACCTTTATTCCCACAGGTTTTCAACCCTGTTTTGCCAGGTGACCCAATATTAAGGTCAGAAAACTCCTCCGATCCCAGCAGTGTTGGAAGCTGTCACATCCTGTTGATGTTTACTGCTCTCTGCAACTGAGGCGAAGTCTAATGAAGAATCTACCTTCTGACGGATCTCTTCTTCCATTTTGATAGGGGAGCCTAATTCAGCAACTTGGCGGACCCCCTCGCTGGCATAGCCTCCGTATTCCCACAGCACGTAGCTTCTGGAGTGGGACGCGCCAATCAGAGCGGACCAGTGGTTGGCTCGTCCTGGAAGACAGGAGGAATGATACGCTCTGAACAAGTATTTTATTTCTGATCGTTGGAGGGACTAAGTATGCGAGGGAACTGAACTTTGCATGTATGTGTGTGTGCATACAGTATGTGTACGTGTATGTGTGTGCCCATGATCTGAACTCACTGGGGTAGTCTTTAGGATGTACTTTCTCAGACCAGTTGCCATAAAAGGTGAGTCTGTATTTGGCTGTTCCACAGGCGCAGCACTCCAAGGCAGGGCTAGCTGTAGCGTCACCGTGCACACGCTCTACAGGGGGGAAAGAACACGCTCATGTCAGTACACACATACATACAGACACAAGCCACACTAAGGGTAAGCAGGTTGCACAAACCTAATAAGAGTTCAGCCACTAATAGACTCGCTCACACAAATAGAGATCATTCATGCACAATTGTGAACTTGAACACGAATGCCTACCAAAGAATTACTAAATGGATGACTAGGACTTGTAACCCCAGCTAGAATAAATGTCACAAAATAACACATCTGGAACAAACTGGAATCAAAATCGCACATTAACCCCCCGATGCAGACTCATAAATATTCACACGTTGCCCTTGACCGATGTTCTGCAGAGACGGATCAAGGGGAATGTTTATGAGTCACCAAATTATTCTCAAGAAAATTGCAGTCCTCGCCCCTTTCCAGGCACTTACCATCTGAGTTATACAGCGAGATGAGTAAAACACTTAAGGCAAGTATGTCAGGAACCTAAAACAGGATAGATTTAGCTTGATTAGCTTGCGTAATAGTCTGCAAAATTAGATTTGGGTCAGGAGGAAAAAAAGTTATTTTGAAAGTCCCCTGAGCTCAAGTTTGAAAACCACTTGTCCAAGCACTGCGTTTTACTGTACAACAATAGAGGAGATTATTTGGGGAGGCTGCAGCTTTCTAGTATGGGGGTTTTCTCTGTAAAATCACAGCTGACATAAAAAATTTGGAGTGAAATACAAACTGACTCCCTTGTCCTCGCAGAGTTTGATTTTTTTCTTTCCTTTTTTTTGAAACATTATCTGAGTGACGAGGGATAATGGAGAAAGGAGGACCGGCCGAGAATGAAAAGACGCCAGTGGAGGAGAGATGATGGCTCAGCTGTCGTTACCTTTCTCGCAGAGGCGAATGGTGAGAGAGCCCTCATCCTGGAAATAGATGATTCTCTTCTGGACAATACTGGCCCTGGAGAGAGAGAGAGAGAGAGAGAGAGAGAGAGAGAGAGAGAGAGAGGAAGGGAGAAAAAGTTGGATGGGGAGAGGGGAGCGGGAGAGGTATTAGAGGGATAATACTAAGTTGTTTTTGTTCAATACCAGAGCGGCGTGTTTCTCGGCGAGAGGGGAAGGTAACAGGTTCCCAAAGTAATATGGACATGGAATATGCCTCTTTTCACAGATGCAGCATAGTCGTGACTCAAACACACTGCTGAGATATGAAATGTGAATGAACAATGGTGCTTGGAGAGTGGAGGGACAGGACGGACTGTCGGAATTAGTAGGAGGGAGGGATATAGATCTGTTCAGACTGTGAATAGGGCCAACATAGAATTCATGAAAATGAAACTGTCCAAAGGAAAATTGGGTTGTTTTACCAATACCATCAGTGTTCCCATTGAGTAGAAATGCTATGCACCTCTCATATTACATAGATAAATCTTGAAAACTCTGTGTTGAGGTGGCGTAGTGAGGAAAAAACTGCAGGGAGACAGGAAAATTGTGAGTGGCTTTTACGTTCCCTTGAAATACTTTTATGTTCCCTCACAATACTTTTATGTTCCCTTGAAATACTTTTATGTTCCCTCACAATACTTTTATGTTCCCTTGAAATACTTTTATGTTCCCTCACAATACTGGTATGTTCCCTTGAAATACTTCCCTTGCAATAGTTTTGCATGGCCTCACAATACATTTACATTCCCATTTCCCATTCCATTTACATTTGCGTTCCCTCACGATAGTTTTGTGTTCCCTTGCAATAGTTATTGCAAGACATCAGTAAATCCATTTCCCTTAGCCTACTTTTGAGAAGCACATGGCGTGTTTTGTTTCGGGTGATTGGGGCACGCGAGCTGCATCCAGCCAGCTCTAGCTAGAATACAACTGGAAGTAAGGCAGCGCTTCTATATGGCATCTTGCATAAGATATTTTGCAGAAACCTTCTATTTATCAGCTCGAGTTTACACTCTTTTTTGGAAGAGTGATAGATTTTGCACTTTTATTTTGAAGGCAAAATCACCTTACTACCAGATTTATTCTAGTTATTATTCTTATTGTTATTCTAGTCTCGAGCCGGCTTGATGCAGCTCAGGTGCCCCAATAACT
>CABFOQ010049447.1:0-10676 GCA_900660455.1 Gephyroberyx darwinii | reverse complement strand
TGACCTCACCACTCAAAGTTCCTTCCTGTTGCATGAATAGGTCAGCGGAAAAGAAAATGGCGGCGTTCGGACGGCTCTCTCAAGTCCTGAGGTCTTCTTTGACCCAGACGCGGCGCCAGCTCTCTGCTACTGCCGCCCACGGCGAGCAGTCAGGTAATTATGGCTTTTTGTTAGAAGTCAGCATTTCTAAATGTTAAAATTTAGATTTACACCAACATTTTTTGCTTTGACAGTGACCTTGCTGAGCTAGCTAGCGTTAGCATTAGCTTGCTGGCTAACAGCCTGACAAGGCAGCCTGCTACTAGACATTAGCTTTCTGGGTTGTTGGCAAGGACATTCCAGCCTGTAATATCATTAAAGTAGATCACCCCTTGAATTAAGAATTCACATAATGTTTTTCGTGTGGTATATTTCTCAAATCGCTTATTTTCTTATTCACGTGGCATAAAATTAACATTTCTTGAAAGCCAAAGCAGTAGCAGAGAACAATGTAATGTGTATAGGCAGTCTCTTATATGATATTTAGCCTCTATTCAGAAATCTGGCAGTTTAATGTCGCCTAGGTCGGCGGAAAACGTACCAAGTTGGAAGAATGACTTTGGACCTTACAGAGGTCGTCAGGGCGCTCTGGTAAATTGGATGACAAGGCAGCATTAAATTACTAGATTTTCTTAATGGTTTGACCCTGACATTCTCTCCATACAAGAGAGAACTGCATGTATCCAGGCTGCCTCGACCTGCTCCAGCAACAGTGACACATCTAAATGTGTTAGAATATAGTAGCGGCATCCTCACTTGCTAACAAGAAAATTGTCCCTTATTCTGTGGAGGTGTGTTGCTATTATCCATCTTCTTAAACACCCGTTTAATCTAGTATCTGCTGTTGTCCATCTCAAGGTGGCAGTTATGATACCTCTTGCTCCATTGCAGCTCTGCAAATACCACGTCCAAATAAAACCAGCTGGCAGACACGTACTCTAAACTTGGCTTTTCCCCACACTGGGGAAGTCTAGGGATCTTTTCAACGGCCCTGCTCATTTAAAAATCTACAGTAGCAAAACACTACCTAGCTGGGGAAGTGACGCGGTTTATTGGGATGCAGCAGAAACTACAGGGGAAGAGGTATTACTACACAGTAGGGGTGGGAATCTTTGAGGAGTATCACAGTTCGATATAGATTCTTTGGGTCAACTTTCCACTTTGACTCGATTCTCGATTTATCACGATCATCTACACTATTAGATTTTAAATGTAAATTCTTGATTGACATTTTGAATTATTTGCCTACTTGACTGCAGTAGACAGTTGATTCCACAGAGGGGGGAAAATATTGTGTGTATGATAATGTAAACCTTGTGTGTATCGAATTGACATTTTTCATTAATTTGAGTATATCAATTCTAAGCACAGTGGAACACCACTTCCCAGGTTTTTAAGAGCTATGAGTGTTTTGAAACACAATGGGTTCGTATGGGCGTTTGTCCTTACGATGAACGTGTTCTGTGCACGGACTGCAGTAGATGGTAGTTTACAGGTGACTGTCTTATACAGTTGTGACTGCTTCACCTCCACGTTTAGCAACATCCGAGTGCTGTCTAGTCAGGTGAGCATGTTACGTTTGTTGTGTTACCGGAGTACTTCAAAGACAAATGACAAAGCCATTTGAAAGACATGGTTTTTATCGAGTGAATTTCTCTTTTGTTTTAAAATCCAAAAGGGCCCTACCCATCTGCTTTGAGAACTGTTGTGGCTAGTTGAACAGCATTCAAAAAGAAATGTTATTGTTTATTAATTTGTCATTTCCCAAGAGTTTCCCTTTTTTATTACATCTGATCTCTAATTAACAATTTCACTCTCACCAAACCTAGTGTTGATCGATGTATTAGTGTTCAATAAACCAATTATTGCTCTCTCTCTCTTTCAGCCAAGACATGGAAGATTCTCAGTTTTGTGGTTGCTCTACCTGGCGTTGGGGTTTGCATGCTGAACATGTTCCTGAAAGAGCAGCAGCATAGCCACGAGCAGCCAGAGTTCACCCCTTACAGCCACCTTCGCATTCGCACCAAGGTCTGACAAGGCTCTTACAATTCACATGCCAAGATGTGTCTTTTATATAGCATTGTTGAATGGGATTGTATTGGTTTTAAAGAAACAACCTAAAATGTATTTGACCATCTAAGTTTTATGTATATCCACATATATTCTTGAGGAATTTGACCTAGAGTTGGAAAATAAAGCTTTTTAAATGTACTTAACAGTTACATGTTTGCTTGTTGTCTTTTTTTAAATTTTTTTAACAGCGTTTCCCTTGGGGTGATGGCAACAAAAGCCTTTTCCACAACTCTCATGTGAATGCCCTTCCTGATGGCTATGAAGGACATGAGTAAACCCTCCTTCCAGACCTCATAACTGGGCCCGGGACCACACTTCCCTCGTTGTTTGTTACTGGACCACACTCCCTTACACAGTTTACTCTCTTCAATTCCATTATGTTTACTTCCATTACCTCTGTGCTCTTCAGACGGGGCACCCAAACTGATAGTTACATTGCTCTGGACCATAAAACAAATTGTCTGCTTAAACACATGTAACATAAATAAAGTAACTACTATTACCTGATTTTGAGTTTTATTTCTGTGGAAGTGTGTTGATCTTATTTGATGGTTTGCGTATATATCTATATTGTGCCCAATCAATATTAAAAGAAATCTACAAGGACACATTGTTGGGTTCTCTCAGGATATTCTCACTTCTACATTTACCTGAAACTTTAACTTCTTCAATTTCACTTTCATTCACTGGGGACATACTTTGCATGTTTCACAATTTAACTTTTTGCTTGTCTATATTCACCTAACTAAAGCGATCAGTGTGCTAGAATAAAAGACAATACTGAGATGGGTGGCTTGTAGAGCACTGTGCTGGGAATGATCTGTCCTAGCCAATATCTAGTATCTAGCCAATAATTTGTATACGCTGTTTGCCCAAACTCGACATCTATTGCAAGCCCGACCGTCCTGGTAGGGAGATCCCTCTCGGGGGGTTGCGCCTCCCAAGGTTTCTTCCAATTTTTCCTTAAAAGTTTTTTTATTGGCGAGTTTTTCCTCGTCTTCTGAGGGTGGGGGATGTCGTGTACTAACCGTTTATTGTTTTCACACTTTGGGCAGTGTGAAGGGACTAACTGTGATTAAAGGCTATACAAATAAATGTGATTTGAGTTAGATATAAGAGATAGATAATAGAGTATTTTCAGGGTTGGCAGCTGAGTGGAAAAGGTGGTCTATCCTGTTAGAGCAAAGGTGAGGCCATTGTGTCTTTGGGAAAGTGACGTCTACCCCACAGAAACTGATCAAAACGTCACCCAAGTCAGAAACGAGCATTTAAAAGCAGGTAGACCTATAATGCCCCGTCCTGCTGATTTCCTCTATCGCTCCTGCTCGTGACGGATCTGGAGTTGTTGCGCATGTTTGATTCATCCTTACTGATCAGGGAGGTAGCGGTACATATTAACAGGTGGGTAAACTGACCTCTAGTCGGTAATCGTCCAAATGCAAACCATGGGGAAGTGGAACAGTAACGGTGAAGAGTGAAACGTCTGTCTTTTGATTCTGTTAAAACTCATTTCAGTCCAGCGCACTATTTTGACCCTAGTTGCTCGCCATACTTTCACATGACTCCTACTTGTGACCTGCATTCCTCAACAAGTCGCCCAGTGAAACTCTGCACGCCTTATCAAAAGCCTAAATAATCGAGGATATATTAGCGAAGGGATTCGATATTCATTGACAATATTACCCATTACTGTCACAGAGTAATAACCTATTATTCGGGTCGCTGACTGGTACTCAGCGGCTGGTGTTTTGCTAGCTGTAACATTATAGGGGAGTCGGTAAAGATCTGACTCGGATGGGCAGTCGAAACCTCTTCTTCTTCCTGACAGACTGAGTCCTCATCCAGATCCGTTTGGTCAGACATGGATACGAGATAACTAATGACCAAGGAACGCATTCGTCCAGAAGAAGAGCTGGATTTGTCTTGTGTCAGCGATGGCTGAGATCCTGATGCCAGACTGCAGAAGGTGAGATCAGATCCAGTCCTCCGTTGGTAGTTGTAGTGTGGAAACAACTACTAGACTACTAGTCCTCTAGACCGCAACTTGAGATGACACATCATTAGTAAAATAACTTAAAAGAACCACTTTGCATCATTACAAGACTACATTTTTATAAACAGGCTTCCGTTTCCAGCCTCCTCTCTCTGGAGAGCCCATCCTGGATGCAGGCTTTGCTGTTATATCTGAGAATACCACAAAAACCATAAACTGTTCAATAATATGAATATTGTTGGACAGCAGCTTGGCATTTGGCCTTCCCAGGCAAGGATAGGAATACACTGTTAGTCATTACAAGCGTGATTTAGACCATCTTGTTTTGTGTGTTTGCCAGGTGTAATTATTTCTTCCTCTATGATGGATCCAAGGTCAAGGGCGAGGGCGACCCTACAAGGGAGGGCATCTGCTACTTCTACCCTGAAGAGGTTTGACTTCCAGAAACAGTTACCATGGTTTTAACGTTAGTGAGGTTTGGTTGCGTTGTGAGTTTAAGTGTTTGGAGCAAAATAATTATTAAATAATGCTTGTTTGTGTGTCATATTTTAAGCTGCAACCCCAGAATTTCCCCCTGGGGATCAATAAAGTATGATGTTACTTTTTAATTAAATCACACTTTTCTATTGGTACTGTTCTACTCTTCGGCTCTACTCCTCTTCCTGGCTTTTATTTATTATTGTTTCATTATTCATTCATTTCAAGTCCATGTATTTCTTGCAGACGCCCATAGATGAGCAGGAGCTGCTTTGTGGTCAGCTTGCTGGAGTGGGCCGCTGTGTCTCTGAGCTTTCCTCCTCGCCCGTACGTGTACTCAAGCTACGCCGCAACAAGTTTGCCATCCGCATGAAAGACGACTTCTTTTGGGTGAGCGGGTCCCACGGGTGGACCAGCACCAATATTTCAACCTGAGTTTTGTCCTGAGTGTGAGTCTTTAGCAGCTGATGAGATTACTTTAGGGGTTTGTGTTTTTCTCCCAGGCTCTGGGCTGCTCGGTGGACGTGCCCACCGTCAGTGTCTGCGACCTCCTGGACCAGCTCATCAACCTTTTCTGCTTCTACAATGGCTCCATCCGCCAGAGCTACCAGGTACAGTCTTCAATTGTCAGAGCAATCCTATAGTGGTCTTGTTTTTATTTAACTTGCATTTAACCAGGTTAGTCCCATTTGAGATTAAGAATCTCTTTGTCAAGGGAGGCCGGGCCAAGAAGTCGGCATCAAGACAAACATACAAGCTGCAAAACCAACCGCATACAACAATGCACAAAGTTAAAATACAGTCAAAGTCACATAAAAGAGAGTACAAAGTAAAATGTTCTATTTAAGCGCTACAAAAAGCAATGGACAGAGCATCAAGTCTGCCACTAGATCCACAGTTTAAACAGCTTTCATCTTTAAATCCTTTTGCATTGACTTCCATGAAGATAGAGCGGGATGCATGAAGACACTTCTGATCTTAGGGACACAAAACAAAAATGATTCCTCAGATTTGTAACCAGTAATTTCCACCAGGTTAGGTATTACAGTGTTTGGGATAGCATGATAATCTGAATCATGTATTTTTATGAATGTAGGTTAACAGTCGGGAAGGCCTGGCTGTGCGATGGGCCCAGTACCTCTCACACTTAATAGCAGGAGCCACGGAGCTTCATCATATCTTCAGCTGCTTGAGGACCATTGACTCAACTCACGTATGTACAAAATATTATCTTTTTTTCCACTGATAAATGTAAGCACCTTTTTTTCAGTCTGTTTACTTCTGCTGACAAAGTTAATTCTTCTCCTCAGATCGACCCGCTCCTCCTACTTAAAGCGGCCCTCATTCTCCAGGCCTGTCAGCGCTGCCCTCTAGTGTTAGCTGGCTGTATTCTCTTCCGTGGAAGGTGAGCCGGCATTTGTGACACTCCGCACCCCTCAGAAGAATGGCTTTTGTATATAAAACCTGTTCTCAATCCAGGCCCTTCTGTCTTCCACAGAGTTGTAAGCACACAGATGCCCCCAGATCTCACAGTGAAGGTCATGGTTCATGAGAGTGAAACATTCAACAAGGTGCGACTTGTAATTTTAGACCAAGCACTCCAAAAAGGGAGCCACATTAGGCCCCAGACGAGTTGATATGAGTTTGTTGCAGGGATGGCCTGTCTGAGAAGATCTTGTTGGTAGAGTTTTCTATTATTATTAACAGTGGAGAGAGTGAATCCTATGATCGAAGTCATCATTTTTATACATCGTCTTGCTCTAACTTTTAGTTCATGAAATAACAGCAATAGAAAAATGTAACTATCATTAATTTTGCTGATGATTACCCAGGAGCCTTTCAAGGACCCCTATGGGGGCCTCAGACTTCACTTTGGGAATCACAACATAACAAGACATACATAATGAAGTCAAGTTACTACAAAGACATTTAACTTGTACAAACACATTGACGTGAATCTTGCTGCTGTTATGAAGCTAATCCAGTGTTTCACTTTGGATTCAGGGCAAGAGGCCAAATGGACTGAGCTCCTCCAGCTCCAGCGCTGTGAGCTCCACCACTGTCTTCCTAACCACGTCGGAGCTGCAGCACCTGCAGTCGTCTCCTGTCGACAGAGAATCCAGGTACCTTCCTTCCTTACGGAGAGACTCGATAGCTTCTTTAAGGAACAGGAGTGAAGAGTAAGACCTTTCTCATGGCTGACGTTAAGGTAGTGGGTCTGCTCCCCTACACAGACTGACAGAGTTGAAATTAAGGCCAGCTTCTGTCGTTTTGTCAGAGTAGTCATTTATTTTTAAAACTCTTGCTCGGTAAAGTTTTTCAGTTTGTATCTGGGATTATTTGGGATTTTTGTATACGTATCCCTGTGTTGCTAATGAGATTAGTTATTTGTCATAATTGCATTTGTACCCATCCCTGACAGCTGCTGACAAACTTCCTTTTATGCCTGGATGCTGAGGAGATTATTAATCTCGGCATCGGCCTCACGTGAAGACATTTTTTCCAGCTCATACAACATACTAAATGCTTAAATCGTGTATATTTTACCTGTTAATGTAAGGGCTTTTTTCTCACATATGTAAACATGGAACTCAAATGTAGTTATCACAGCCGAATGTGACTGTTGCCTTCGGGGATTTTGCATAAATGTTACAGGAAACTTTTGTAACATTTGCAGAAAAGTCTGAGTATCTTATACTTTCACTTCCTGTCCCTCCAGGTCCCATTCTACTCCAAACAAAGACAGTCAGCGAAAGAAAACCCGCCTGTCAAGAACGCTGTCTGACACACCCTCCACTGACTCAGACCTGCCTGAGCCAGATCCTTCCTCCCAGTCCTTCAACCCTCTCTTGTCAGTATCAGATAACTCGGTTTTCAGCCCCAGTCCATCACAGAGTACTGCTGGTCCACTTGACCCCCCGCTACAGTCCCCTTTCCCAAATGGGAAAATTCCCCATGAAGTTGAGGAGGAAGCCCTGGAAGAGTCCTTCTATCACAGCTTTCATAACAATGCAGGTGAAAGCAGTCAGATACACAGTGACGGAGACAGCTCAGTGTTTGAGGACATGCCTCATCTCGGTGGACAGGGGGGAGGTGGTACTTCAGCAGGCAGAGAGACGACTGAAGCTCGTGGGGCGATGCCGCTTGACTACAGAAGCTCTGAACTCAGCAGTCAGAAAACAGGATATGAAGGTTCACACGGCGATGAGGCGGCGGTGAGAGGCAACCGAGGTGGCGGTGGGAGTATAGGAGGCCAACAGGCGGAGATGGGAGATCTCCCTGCCTGCTCCTCTCTCTCTGACAGCCCAGCAGAGAGCCCCCTGGTCCCTATGACACTGTACCAGCACCGGGTGAAAGGCTTGGTACTGGCCTTACTGGTGGAGCCTCACTTCCAGAGTGACACGGCTGCCATGGAGGAAGTGGTGAGGAAACAAGGCTACCCTTCTAACCGCTGCAAAGTGATTTCATTGGTCTGTGGTATGGTGTCTTCTTGAAAGTTTGCAAGCATGGACATTTAAGATAAACGAAGGTCTTTGGAAACTGGTCCGATAGTCTTGAAAATGCTTGCACTAATATCAAAGTATGACACCCGAAATTTTGAAGTGGTATTCAGTTGCAGTGTAGATTACATGGTGATAGTGAGGGCTCTGGATGACATCTCATCACATGGGGAAAAAAACAAGCCTCATGTGCAACTAATGTCAACCAATAGAACGTCTGGGTCTAAAATCCACCAAATTTGACTCACTGAATTTGACTCAAAGGCTGTAAGGAAAAACATCACAAGCATTAAACACCGAGGTATAGATTCAAGTAATTTAAAAGTACACAAGTGCAGTAATTTGTCAGTGTAATGGTAATATTTGGTTTTGTCAGCCAATCAGCTCTGCCTTTGTGGTTTGTATCCAGTATCACAGCAGCCTGGCATCCCTGAATGGACTGGAGGCCCACCTGCAGACCATCACTCCAGGGGCCCCAGGCCATCAAGGACCCTACATCTTTGCCCATTTTGACTGCATGCAGAATACACTGACAAGTGAGGCCCCCCAACACCCTCAGATATCTCTCTTCATCCACTCTTTGATTCTCCCTGCGTTTTTCTCGGTGTGACTCTCGTTTCGGAGATTTCTAGGATTCTGTTTCGTTCTGTTTCCCAATGTTGACTTTTCTGCTAGAGCCAGGAGAAGCTCTCACTAATTCTGTGACCAAACTATTTCTGACAGTTTATATTTGTCTGTGCATGAGCTAGCGGGTAATTAGGCCTGTGATCACCGCTCCTTTGTGCAGCAGGCACGCTTGTCCAGGTGAATGCGGTGTTTGTATTGAGTGTCTTGTCACCGTGTGTCTCTGCAGCCAACCTGTCTGGCCAACCAGGGGGAGCCCAGGAGCGTTCCTTTGTGAGAGCCACATCGCTTCTTCACTCGCATTTCTGTAACACTGAAACTCTGCAGGAGGCTATTATCAGGTCAGTATGGCAGTGACGTGGTGGTGGAGGGGGTGGGGGGGTTCTTGCCTTTCATAGCCCCTCAAGTAGAAGTTGGGGGCAGGGGCATCAGTGCTGTATCTGTCAGTTCACTGCGTCTGACTGAGATTACCATGTGTTGTTATGGCACTCATTGTACGCCACTCGGGCTGAGAGCCTCAGCCGAATGCTTAAAACGTGAATGCGTGTGATATTTTGAGCACAGGAGCGCAGCTGCTGCTGTGTATGGGACCCGCAGCGTGGCCCAGGAGACTTTCTTCCTGCAGCAAGGGGGAGCAGTGAGGAACTCGGGCATCCCCAACCACCAGGACAGCGCCTTCTCCCTGCCCAGCAAGGCTCGGCACAGACTACTGAAACACGGGGTTAACCTGCTCTGACGACAGAGGGGCGACCTGGCAGCACCCATCGCTTTGCTCTAAGAATCCCACACTAAGGAGACTGGGTGACAAACAACTTTTGTGAGAGAGAGAGACTGCACACTTCACCAATGCTTTTAGTTCAGTTAAGCCATGAACACATTGAATGTAATTATTTCTCCTATTTTTGTTTATTCATTTAAAGAAAAAGGAAATTCAAAGCAAAATTCAGACATTACACATTGTAGCTTCGTGTTTTTTGTATGTATAGAAAAAAAAGCTTTATTTCTTTTTCTTTCTTTGGATGCACATAATGCAAAACTCTTGCTTAATTAGGTACTCACTGAAATAACCTAAAAGTACGTTTAGATGAAAACGTCTATTTATTTTAAATCAGCCTTTTGGAAATCATGTTAATAAAACATGAAACTGTTAGATACACTGTAATTTTCCTTATGAATGTTATTTTCCACATAAAGGTCTGTTCACTGTTATATTGTGCATCAATGCTGGAAAAATAAATGAATAAGTAATCCTCTTTGTGTTGAGTCGCATGTGAGCTATTTTTTTGTAAATGCTTGTTTTAAACCACGGGGGGGGGCATGCAGTCTTATTAGGGCCATCAGCAGCCTGCATGTGACCCCGCATCTGGCCGCATTGTTTTGCACCCTAGGCTTAATTGCATTGTTTAAAAGGTTTAAATTGTATCAATGGAAAATGCGCGCTACTTGGAAAAACCATGCTTCTGAAATGTGACTGTCCGTGTTCTGTTCTCAGTATTTCTGTGCTATATTGCAGAGAAGGTCGTTCTTGACCCAGATATGGAGTCATTAGAGTCATTAGCTAAGTAGCTGAATTTGAATGAAGTGGGTCGGCGCTCTTCATTATGCAAGAGCATTAAAAGAAGCCAGTGGGGGGGCAAATGGGTGGTTAAGAGCACGAACAAAAAGAGGGGCAGGGGCGGCGAGGAGGGCCAGAATTCAAATTCTAAGTGGTGAAATGTTTCCATTGTCAGTAGAGGTATATATGCTAACCAAGGGGGTCAGCTGAACCTCGCCGGATGGAGAGTCGGCACCACATAGAAGCTGCCTCTTATCCACCAGTGTAGCTCTCCGGACGCAGACGGACCGCCATGGCCTCCTCGCGCTGCCCTTGGATTGCTTTCATTGTCCTCACAGTGGTGACAAGTGACACTGGAGTTTTTGGTCGCGCGGTGGACACGCGGGGATCTACTGGACAGGAACTCTACAGATTA
>CABFOQ010049446.1:0-11953 GCA_900660455.1 Gephyroberyx darwinii | reverse complement strand
TACCTCTGCGACTGTAGCCATGTCAATACGTACTTCCACACAGCCCCATGATTCAGCTCCAGTCTGACACGTCCCTCCATCCATCTTTCTTTCTCTTTTTCTCTCTTTCTGTCATGCTCTCCTCTCTTTCTCTTCCTTCCCACTACTTTCACCACCTCATCCCTCTGCCCTCTCTCCCCCTCCTCCTCCTCTCTCTCTGGTAGAGTCCAAGCTGACTGATGACGACTAAGCAGCCTGGCATGTAGAGCCAGACAAAGCAAGCTCTGGATTTGTTGAATTACTAAGATGGTGTGGTCACCTTGTTCAAATTATCGGACGAGTGCATTAATATTGTTAATATCCTCTAGACTGCTTGGTTTAATAGACTTGTAAACTGCTGTGAATGAGAGCATCAGGTAAATGCCTAAATTGTAGCCTAAATGTACCAACAGGCTTCAAACATCTAGTGAACAGTACTAGAGGCACTGTAACAAGGCCTTGGGTGCAGCAGAGCACGCACACACACACACACACACACACACACACACACACACACACACACACACACACACACACACAATGAGCCCTTTGTACTCTCTCCTAGGCTACTGTAGTGGTGTGGGATGCTTTGTCAGCTATGCCAACTAGCATGGGGCCTGCTCCCCTGAGCTACTCAGGAGTGTGTGTGTGTGTGTGTGTGTGTGTGTGTTTCAGACAGAGGGAAGCCTCTACAGCACCCACTGCCCCTCTCCTCCACTCATCCATCAGTTCTGCCACACTGGTTTTCCATCTTCACCACAGGGTTTGTCCCTGGCCCCTGTAGAGGAATAGTTGGTAAGGTTGTCAGCAGGCTGAGTTGTGTTCCAGCAGTAGGGGGTTGAAGACTCTAAAATCACATAAAAACTTAAAGAAGCAAAGGCGGAGCAGTTGGAGCTAGTGGTGCGAACATCAAGCCACTCTGAAGCCCTAATGTAAAGCGAAGGAAGTGTTAAAACTCAATAAAAAGGAGTTACTCAAGGTGGTAAGATGGTCATAAAAACACTTAGGTTGGCCACCTTAATGTTTGATAGGAAGGGCCAGTGCTTTCAGCACTGATGAAAGGTGTGTGTGGGGGGGGCTACAAGCCTCCAACGTGCCCTTTGCATTGTTGGGAATACTATTTTGTGCATATGTGAGCCTGTCAGCTACACCCTGGAGGTCAGGATGGTGCATGGTTGGTAGGTTAGTGCAGCTGTCCTTCAGCCAGTGTGAGCAAGCATCGTCCTGCTGAAGTGGCTTTGAGCAAGAAACTGAATCCATACCAACTGCAGGAGTGCTGTTCTGTAGTTCTGACCTCCTTGGAGCAGGACAAGCAAAAAGTAGCACATTTTAAAGAATGTCTTTTTTCAGTTTTTCATTTACTCGTCTCTTGAGGAATCTTTCCTCTGTCTTTTTATATTGTATTGTTAGGTTTGACCAGTCACCCTGTCTTCTGTCCAATACCAAAACATATAGTCATGCTGCTGGTACAGCTACTGTTGTGAGATAGTGGGGCCCACCACAGTTTTCCCCGTCCGTTAAACTCGAAGCAGCCAACCTAAAGAAAATGAGAAATGTCCTAACAGAAAAGGTAGTCACACATCTGTATTTTCCATCCAAAAGATGACTCTCCTTTGCATAGTGAGGGGAAAGATGGTGACTTTTTTTTTTAATTTTATTTTTTAAATCTTGTATGTTACACCTACATTAACTACATTCACAACTTCAATTGTTAATGAGAGGAAAGAACAAAAAGAGAATGAATCTTAGTGTAAGTTCTAACATTTATTCCCACAGTAGTCAGTAGTGACTGAGAGGAAAGATGGGAAAGAATAAAAACACAGCTGATTGGATTTTGATTAAAATTAGAGCAAAGGTGGAAAAGATATGGGAAGAAGAGAGAACAGAGAGGAAAGCTGAGGAAGAGGAACTCAAGATGGAGAAGAGAGAAAAAGGCAGCAGGAGACAGATTGGTTAAACATCTTGTCCCACCGTAGTGAGAGGCCCACAGAGCCAGATGATCACATGACGTACCTAGCTACCCCGCTCCACTCAGCTGCTGGGCATCTGGGGCACTTCAACCCTGTTACCGCGGCAACCCTGTGACCGTTCCTCCTGCCGGGGCTTGGAAGTCGGATGCTTGTGTATGAGCGTGTGAGAGTGAGATTTCCCAGTCCCGAGCGGAGCACAGGCAGAGACTGGTACGGCGTTGCCCAGTCAAACATGGATTTCCCTTCAGGAGTGACCTGAAGGGAAATCCATGGCACTTAAAAGTCAGTTAAAAATATTTCTATTCACTGTTCAAAATAGAATGTGAATTTTGATTTTTGTTGTGATTCAAGATCTTGCACACAAAGAGCACCCAACACTCTCAACATGAGTAGCCCCTTCTACTGTATAATGTAAGAAGCTCTGGATACCACGTCCTTCAGGATCAGGCCTGTTTTAAACTTCCCGAGGCTCTGAGTTGTTTCCTGACACAATATTTGAACAGTGCTGACAATGGCATGAGTGTAAACCTAATCAAACAATATGACTAGTTTCCACCATGGTCCTATCGTCATCCCGCTGTAAAGGGGCAAATTGAGGTCAGTCAGTCATACAATTTACTCCTTTATACCTGTGTGCTTTGATATCGAGCAGTGTCTAGGAACAGGAAGGAAGTCAAAGTCGTATTATTGTGCACAATTGGCTTTAACAATGAAGCAATTTCACACAGCTCCCACAAACCTCCTTGTATACGTTATTGCCATCGGACTGTATAGCATCTGTACTTGTTTATACTTTAAAGGACTACACTGACTTTTTTTTGGAAATTGGCTTGTTGGTCATCTTACCTTTTCTATGTTAAGATAGGAGCACCACCAAAATCATCTCTTGTGTCTCTGGTAGAAATCTCTGTCCTGTGCATATGCTAACATGTTAGCATACAGTACATCCTATCCCTTCTTCCATTTTCTGCTATATATTATCAAATGAAGCAAAACCTGCTATAAAATGATCTAAGTACATAAAGTCTTTATATGTCTTAACTATGTTTGTTTGTGTCTCCTGATCAGAAAAAAGCCAAAGGCGAGGAGCTGTTTGACCAGATCATGTACCATCTTGACATTGTGGAAAAAGACTACTTCGGATTGCGCTTCATGGATTCGGCACAAGTGCCGGTAAGAACAGAGATCTCACACCCAGTAGTCTCTTCTTACCTTAAAAACATTCTGTCTTGCTTTTACACTATACTGTAGGTAGAGTATTTTGTATGGTTGGAGAATGAATTTGCGTATACTCATGGAAGGAGGTATGGGCTTTTGGTGGTCTTAGCTTTTTGAAAATGCTAGACCTGAAAACACCGTTTTCAAATTTAAACGGCTTAGTGTGGACATACTCTTAAGTCCTAACCACTATTTAGCTATTTGACAGAATACTTCAGGCCGAGACTTTCCCTTTCATTGAATGGGCTAATGGGATTGGCTATGGGATTGTTGTCAGCTCTGGGAGTCAGGCTCTGCTCTGAGACAGAACCTTTTCAAGTCGCTGGTCCACCAGCGTCCCAGGCCGATCACTCTGATACTCTGTGAAGGCCATGGAAGGAGGGAGAGAGGAAAGAGGCAGAAAGGAGGGAAAGCGTGGAAGAGAGGGAGAAAGGAGAGAGGGCTTGAGGAAGATGTGTTGGAAGAGTGCAAAAATAGTGGGAGAGGGGACGGTAGTAGAGAGAGAGAGAGAGAGAGAGAGAGGGATGGTGAAGTTGGAGTGAATGAGAGGGAGACGGGGAGGGAGAACGGGAGAGATAAGCAAGCAATGCAGGGAGAGAGAGGGAGCAAGGTGGAAACTAGGGGGAGAGGGGTGTGACGGGCAGGGGTGCTGGAGTAAGGAATGTGGGGGAGAGGAGAGTCAGACTACACACACACACACACACACACACACACACGAAAGTTCTTTTCTGTGTTGTAACTCTTGCCTGGGAGTTCAGGCTCTATGAGGCATGAACAATGTCAAGGAGGGGTGGTGTGTGTGTGTGTGTGTGTGTGAGTGTGTGTGTGAGTGTGTGAGTGAGTGAGAGCAGCTTAGCTAGTCAAGTAGACTTTGTCACTTTGTGGCTTTTAGCTCTAAACAACCTCCCGTGATTACATTTTTCATAAAATATTAATGTTTAACCTTCTTGAAGTTTTTGTTCCTTCATTCATTTGCACACATAAATATTTGATGCTAGTGACTAAAGTAGGTACAATAGATAGAAAAAAAGAACATACATATCATGTGAAATGTGCACGAATGGTAAGAGCGATCCCAGTTGAGTTTGATTCCTTAACATTGTTTTTGATCTGTTATCCCTTTTCCCTTCTCATGTGGTTTCAGCATTGGCTTGACGTTACAAAAAGCATCAAAAAACAAGTCAAAAGTAAGTATGCAGATCCTCTGCCCTTACCCATGTCCCCTCCACACACACACACACACACACACACACACACACACACACACACACACACAGCACAACACAACATCCTATAAAAACTGCTTGTCCCACTGTACACTTCTCCCTCATGAGTTGAAGAGCTGTTTTATCCAATGTTACTTGTCTGTGTGTGCGTTAGTGTGTTTGGTCTTAACAGAAGTAACAACCTTCACAGCCCTCAGCTCTGTGCTGCCATAACATTGATTTCTCCCTCTTCTATTCATTTTCTTCTATCCATTAGTTGGCCCGCCATACTGCCTTCACATGAGAGTCAAGTTCTACTCCTCAGAACCCAACAACCTGCACGAGGAGCTCACCAGGTTGGTACACACACACACCCCTTGGAAAACCTTGATGCAGTGGGTGTTTTGAAGTGGTTTCCTCTGAAAATGTGTTATTCTCATAAACCTTGAAGGAAGTTTTATTTTTATTTTTTTAATCTGACTTAAAACATGAAAACTCAAATGGAATGAGCCTCTGCTCTATTATTGCCTCTTTATATTGAGGACAACAGTGTTTAGAAAGAAAATATGAAATCTAACATTGATTCATGCAGTCACTTACTGTTGATTTTGTCGTGTCAGTATGTCTAACGTTCTTCTCTTTCAGATACCTATTTGTATTACAGCTAAAGCAAGACATCCTCAGTGGCAAGTAAGTAATTGTCTCTCAATTTCAATTTATTTTTATTGCCATTTCACCATACACAAGCACAAAGCTTTTTCTAAGGCCACAGTGCATACCGGAAGGAGAAAAAAGTGCTTGATAACTGGGGTGATAACTCACCTATTGCCACCGGTAGTGCGTGAAATGCTTTTCATTGCAGCAGCATTGGCTCTGGCTTCTGTCCAATATATTAAACTGGTTGTAATCTATCATCGTAGGCTGTGAAATTCAAATCACACCTTCAGAGTTGAACCGTCGATGCCAGACGCTACAGCATACGTTCGACCGCTTTCCCCATCCAGCAGTTGAAAGTTATTTGATCGGGCAGTTAAAATCGTGTTCCCTTGTGCATGCAGTTCCCAGAGATGATACATATAGTGTATATCATTATATTAAATTATAAACCAAAACCACATACTATCCAATAAAGATAATGGACGTAATACAAATACAAACGTAATACAGGAACTCCAAATGGGTGTTAACAGATAAAACAGACAGACAAAACACATCCACCAATTGAAGGCGGAAATGACAGGGTGTTTACATTGCTCTTGGATTCATTAAGACGTTTCAGCTAACAATCCTCCAAAAGTATCACTTGCAAAATAATATATTACCTTTCTGTAAATTGAACTGAAAAATGGTGTAAAACATTGCAGGGATTGGTTCATAATTTTCTTTAACCCAAGTCTCTGCCGCCTTGGCCACTCCACACCACTCTCTGACTAACTCTGGTGGTGTCCGATCTGATTGGTCACAAAAACCACAACAGAGAGGAAAGTGGGCCAATGGCAACGCAGAGATAATAGGTTTATCACCGGGGGAGAAACAGTAAAACTTTTTTTCAGGCACTGGCCCAATTGGGCCACTGACCAATCAGCTGGCCCAAGTCGGTGTCCTACTGGCCCCAGCGCTTTGGGCATTCCTCATTATCAAACTTTGCATTTGTTGTACTAAAGTAGCCTACTGTCATATTGGTCAACCCCATTAATTCCATACAAGAATATAAAAAGCATGGTATAAAAGCCAGGACAGTGTATTGCCTTTCTTCACTCCTTGTTATCCCTACCCTAGATATTTCTGTATTAACCAAACCCATCAGACCCACAGAATCAATCTGTTTCTTTGGTAGACAGGGCCATGCTGCAGTAAGAGGCTTACAGGATTACATGTTTAGGAATGAAATAGAATTATTAACAGTAGTCAGTAAGTGGATCGGGAATATTAGTATCAATTTTCACAACAGTGGGGATTACCGTTTTTGTTGTGCTGTATCGCAGCCTAATAACAGAGAGACAGACAGACCATAGTGGAAATCTGGTGACTTGATTAGTATTTTTGCATCACTATGTTTTGTGTGACTGAATGCTGTGTCTCTGTCTTTTCAGGCTAGAGTGTCCATTTGAGACAGTGGTGGAGCTGGCTGCCTTCGCACTACAGGGTAAGCACTGGCCGGGATTCTCTCTCCAAGCTCTGTTTCTAAAACTATGGGTCGGGGCACAAAATAGGTCTGGTGGACCTCCACATGACACCAGGGTCAATCTATTGTACTAAGCCTGGGTCCTATACCGAGATTTCTGCTGCTATCTCTAGCCTCCAATAATTCAGTGATTCTCTCCCTAACTAAATGTTTTCACCAAGCAGTATTAGGCAAATATCTGCTAAATGGCTGGGATTGTAATTCCCTTACCACATTTGTTCATTGAGCATTCAGTGACGAAGCTTAGGAATCTATTGGGACTTTCATGACTTTGGTGACTCAACTGTTTCTGGATAGATTGGCCCTGGTGGGATAAGACCCCGTGACAGACTGCTGTCCCCATAGCAACACTTAGGAATGGACTAGTGAAGTGGAAATGACGTGGGCTTTCTCTTCCACCAAATTTAAGCATTTAACAGCGTTGCACACTCAGCAGCATAATCATAGAGCCCATATGTTTTACACTAAACATATTTACTGGTGTGTGCCAGCGTTTGTAGGTGGCTGTAAAGGCAGCATTTATCTGCATGAGCAATGGCATACAAAGAATGCCGCTTCAAGGGAACAGGGATACAGTCAGCACATGCCTCTATGGAATGGGACTGGTCACACACACACACACACAGTCTCTGTGGGGTAAATGCCAGCTCATTAGTGCTCCAGTCTCTTTTGAAGGTCCCCTAATCCTACCCCCTCTTCCCTCTCTTTCTTTTTTCTCTTTCCCTCTCTTCCTCTTTTCATTCCCCCATTCTCATTCTCAGTATCTTGTCACACTTCCACTCATTTACTTGGGATAGTATGAAGTCATCATTTACAGTTGGTCAGACCCCTTTAACTTCTCTCGCCTCCCTTTCCTGATGCTTTGCGTGCACCTAGCTGGACTAGCTGTCCCATGAAGAACTCTTAATCACAGCAAGTCCTAGCTTCCCCTATCTGCTCAAACGCTGCAAAGTGTAATGGGAACCAAGGTTGATCTCTCTCTGTCCTTTCTCCCCACGCCTCTGCTCCAGAGATGAGATGTTCCAGTTTCTGAACATACTATTCTAAATCATTTCTAATGGAGATTTCTGTTTTTTCTCTGCCACTTAATGTTTTTGTGTTTTCCTGATAAACATAAGTGACCTCTGCCCTGATGCGCACACAAGCTTTTCTCGAGGCTTGGTTCATGCTTTCTGTGTGGCTAGATACACAGAAGCCCCAGACGTACCATCCCTGTACCTTGGCATTCATGCTTCTGACACTTCATGTGACGACTGCGCGCCTAAAAATTCAGCTCTTTACATACTCTTTACTACAGGAAAAAAAATCCCACCAGGATTGTTCCTCTTTGTGCAGCCATTCCTGTGCGTAGGTGCTATGGCACTCGTCTGCTGGTATTCTGATTGCAGTCAAAGGACCTCAGATGATGCTAATGTATTGTTAGCGTTGGGATTAATAATAAAATGAAATATTAAGGCAACACCCCTGGCTTTTTTGTCGTATGGGCCATGTAAGAGCTGATGTGGTTTAACGGAGAGGCTTTGTTAAGAGGTAGGAAAAGTGTCAGGCTTTTACCATAGATATCACTTTAGTTGATAATGAGTTATTTTCTACATTTACAGCAGTATGTGGAGGTCTAATTTCAGTTAAGTTGGTATGATTAGTTGTGGGAGGGCAAATAATTTGATGGTGAGAACAGTGGAGAAGAGGGGTTTTTTTTTTTTTTTTTTAAATGCATTTTTGCCTTTGTTGAACATTTAAATAGAGATCGGAGGGATTACATGTGACAAAGGCCCCAGGCTGGATTCGAACGAAGGACGTCACGGTTACATAGTAGACGCCCTAGGCTGCTGATCCACCAAGAGACACAGTCTTCATTGGAAACACTGTTATAATTGTTCACTCGGGTAATGCTGCTATCCGAAGGTGTAGTATCAGCTATATGGTTGAAATTGACAGATGTATGAGGAGAGTGGCAAAACAAAAGGCGAAGGAGCGACACAGTCTCAGTGTAGTCATATACTATATTATACTGTACTATATTATACTATCTTAGTCCTTAGGCTCCACACCCTGTGCATGCCTTGCAGGCATAGCCTGCAACCCAGCATGCCCTGGGGACATGTGTCATGCCGGTCTTAAACGTGTATCTGGATAAGTAGTGCCTAACCCAGTAGGGTGGAGGTGTTAACTTTCTTTAAGAGTCTATAGTTGTGCTCTGTTTCCCTTTTAATCCCTGTGCTTTGTTAAACCTTCAGAAGTATTGACCTCCATTGTTGTTTATAATGCAAATGTTTGTGTGTTTGTGTTTCCAGCTGAGCTGGGTGACTGTGACCCAGCAGAGCATGGCCTGGACCTGGTGTCAGAGTTTCGCTTCATCCCCACACAGACAGAGGACTTGGAGCTGGCTATATACAACACATGGAAGGAATGCAGGTAAACTAGTAAATATACATTAACCCTGCAAGCTGTACCCGATGGTCTACACTCCCAAGATGCTGTGATAGAAAACACAGAGCTCTGGCTGCATGCAAACCATGGAAGGAATGGTGGTTAACTAGTGTGGGTTGTTTTCACCATCCACAACTTTTCTGTGGCAACGAGGATGTAGAGCCCTGTTTATTGTTCTGCGTTCATGTCTGTGTATGTTCAGTCCGATGGTGCTGCCTCAGACGGCAGACAGATCAGGTCATCAAACATCAGATAAAGGGTGTTGTCTGGTCTACTGAACTTGACCTCTCGGCTGGATCCACCTGGAATGTAGTGCCTGATAAATCAACCCTGTGTCTGGAACCACTGATCTAGGATCACTGGTCATCTCATACGACCGTATAAACTTCACAATGATTGGGGAAGCCGAAGACTGCTCTCAGATCAGCACCGTTTCATTGTTTCCTCCTGGTTGACATTGTAGTGCAAATACATGTCTTATGTATGAGGTGATGTTCTTCTTAAATGGTTGAAGAAAGTCCCAGGTCTTGTGCTGCTCTAACTGGGACTTAGACCCTATTATATAGCTCAGTGAGCAGATGGGGACTGTCATGTCTTGTTCAGTAGAGATATGATATGCCAAGAGGTTGATTTCGGTGATAAATCTGCCAGTTGGTAGCCTAGTTCTGTCTCAGCCCTGACAGCATCCCAGGGAGTCAACGCTGATATATATGAAGTCTTACTTAAGGCCTCCAGGATGTAATTTTTTTGTTATTGTGACAATTATTTCTTTTTCAAAATGGAAAGGCAAGTTGCTGTGTTTATTTATGGTACCAGGAGCAGCCAAAATTGTGGGTCACCGGTTGAGATTATTTGTTTGTTGGCGAGTGCAGTGTCATATTTCTCTCCCCTCTCTTTCTGCTCCACCTCCTTCCTTTCCCCCAGAGGTCAGATGCCAGCTCAGGCTGAGATTAATTACCTGAACAAGGCCAAATGGCTGGAGATGTACGGAGTGGACATGCACATGGTTAAGGTAACACACACACACACACACACACACACACACACACACACAGATGATAGATGCACACATGATTAAAGCAAAGACACCCAATCAAACACTTAGTTTCTCGCATTTTTACCCTGGATCTGCTGGTTTTACATGTTGGTAGTCAAGGGTACACACAACATTACTTATTTATCACAGATGGAAAGTCAAACAGAAAGTTGTTA
This sequence comes from Gephyroberyx darwinii, assembly GCA_900660455.1. Taxonomy (NCBI): domain Eukaryota; kingdom Metazoa; phylum Chordata; class Actinopteri; order Trachichthyiformes; family Trachichthyidae; genus Gephyroberyx; species Gephyroberyx darwinii. The sequence continues at coordinate 1,715 of CABFOQ010049446.1, read as the reverse complement.
AGTGTGGTTGATGAAAGACAGGAAACCGATGGAATGTGGCAGAGAACATAAATATGTGACAGCATCAAAATAATCTCTCTCTCTCTCCCTCTCCCTCTGTCTCTCTTACCCTCACCCTCTCTACTACCCAGGCCAGAGATGGTAATGAGTACAGTCTGGGTCTGACCCCCACTGGAGTTCTGGTGTTTGAAGGAGAGACAAAGATAGGCCTCTTCTTCTGGTACGTTTGGTTCGAGTGTGTCTGTTTGTGTGTGTATGTATGTGCATGCATGCATGCATGGTTTTTAATTATTCATTTTTTTTCTTGGTTCCAGGCCCAAGATCACTCGTCTGGACTTCAAGAAGAGCAAGCTGACTCTTGTGGTAGTGGAGGATGACGAACAGGTAAACACACACAGACACGCTCGTTTGGATACTCCCCATACAGTGCAAAATGAAATGAAAGGAAAATGAAAATGCAGCACATGAAATGTCATGATTGATTATAGCCTAATATGACCTAATATCTATGCTCTCTACATGCTTATTAATAATAATAATAATAATAATAATAATAGTACATGCACTCATCATGTTTTGTTCCTGCTGCAAGGAGCACCATAAAAAGTACAGCCTTTTACCTAGCCTGTTTCCTTTCGACTGCATTTAATCACGGCATGCCATGATTTTTAAAGAGGCATAGTTGGTAATAAAACCATTGGGATGGCTTTTATGTATGGGGGAACCTAAAACTGCACACAACAGTCTTTAGGTAGAAACATCAAGCTATTAGAACTCATTCAGATCCATATGCTAGGGAAACATTGCCAGGCATATTGTATGTTTTATATTTTCATTCAGGTTGTCACAAAAAATGTGGACTGCTTAAGAGTTTAAGGAGGGAAAAACTTCTGACCTTCTGAATGGAGCACCCTAAATAGTAGAACCATACATCTCTGGGCTGGTTAAACCTGGGACGTAAAGTGATTTCACTTGGGTAGATCAGAACATTTTGATTTTCAATGGTCAACCACCGCTGCTGATCACACTTTTTAAGATTTTGCTGTGGAGAAAAAAAAAACTCCAGGACAGCTAATGTTGGAGGTTGAATGCTCCTGAATTGGGAGTTGTGCATGCTGAAAAGTAAAACATATTCTACCAGAGTGAAGTAAGTTGTGATGTGATTCCTTACTTCCAAACTGCCATCCCTGAACCAAGGGATTTATGTCTTTGTCAGTGTGTTGGTGAGGAGGAATGAATACACCACTTGTCCTCTGCTTGCTGTTCTAGCAGACAGTGTTGAGATCTTATTAGTTCTTCAGTCCTAAAGTACAGGGTTGTGTATACATAATAACGTGCTGTCTGTGTCGAGAGTGATTTGTCCCCAAATGCCATCGTTACTGTGATGGATGTGGAGGAAATGTTAGAGGAGTTGCCTTAAAAAGTGATAAGAAAGTTAATACGTGGTTTGTTTCTGGTCTTGTTTTTGTCATAGTACAGATGAGATGGTATCAGCGCTCCGGTGGTTTCTGCCCACATACTTTCATAGTTCAGTAGTGCCCTAGTCCAAAGAAAAGGGCTTTGTTTCCAAATTAAAATGAAACAAGACTGGAAAGAGCTTTGTGCCCAGAGGCTGGAGGGTATGTGGGCATGTGTGTGTGTGTATGTCCTACAAGTTATGTCCCGGGGATGTTATTTTTTTAAGATTCTTTCTTTCTAGTAGGAGATTGCATTTC
>CABFOQ010049437.1:0-11681 GCA_900660455.1 Gephyroberyx darwinii | reverse complement strand
CAGACGGTAGGAGTATGAAAAGTCTGTGGCTGGGATGGCTGGGGTCCGAGAGGATCCGCTGGGTCTTCCTCCTGCAGCGCTGGCTGTAGAGGTCCTGGATGTCTGGCAGCTCAGTCCTGGTGATGCGTTGAGCCGACCTGACCGCCCTCTGCAGAGCTTTGCGGTCGAGGGCGGTGCAGCTGCCGTACCAGGCCGTGATGCTGCCAGCCAGGATACTCTCGATGGTACACCTATAGAAGTTGGTGAGTATCCTGGAGTCCATGCCGAACCTCCTCAGCCGCCGGAGGAAGAACAGCCGCTGCCTTCATGACCACACCTGTGTGGTGTCACCAGCTCAAATCTCTAAATCTCCCCTGCTAAAATGTGACCGTAACTTCACATTTTTCTGTGTGTTTTCGCACTGTGAGACAGACCACCGTGGGGTTTCAAAAAGGAGAATGTGTTTGTTCCCAGGGCTGAGAGAGACAGGCGTCAAGGTCACGTAAATGAACATCAACATTTGAGTGGAAGACGTCAGATGTGCAGGAGGAGCAGGGCTGGATTTGTTTTCATTTCTGGTAACAGATGTCACTTGAAACGTGCCTGCAAGAGGAAAAGGAGCGGAGTCATTTCATGCAAGAAAGTCACGTGATGTGGATATTTTCAGCAGTCCCACTTCCTCACATGGCCAGGTGGAAACTATCCCTTTTAACATCCGGAGTCTGAAAAGTGAGCAAAACTTCATTATAAATCTTCATAAAATGTGATTGTGAGTTAGGTGACATGGAGTTCCTGAACAGGATTTCATCCTGCTGCTAGTTGGCATTAAACTTGAACTTGAATGGCGTTTGTAACCCACAGCATTCAGAGAAAAGACACAAAAACTATTAGGAACTAATTCAATTCAGAAAATAAAATAATACAAAAACTAAAAAGGTTGACAAGCGCTGATCACTAGTTGGTCACATGATTAGGTTTACACATGGGAGAACATACAGTGGGGTCCAAACGTCTGAGTCCACTACCAAGAACTCTTTTGTTTCATCGTTAATCAAAAACTCATACACATTTTTAGTTAAATGATATTTCTCAAACAAGATAACATAATTTGAAAAATAATTCAAAAGATCAATCCTTTTAAATATTTTTCAACTGAATTCCTTTTATAGCACTATAATAACACATAGACGACCGTATTCATGTAGTCTGTATCTGGTACTAGTTGTTAAAAGACCAAAACAATTCAAACTGTGTATTAGGAGCATGTGTTAATATTTGAATGAAATATGTGGTGTTACAACAATTTGAGAAAATCTTACCAATCCTCACAAGAACAAGATTCAATTTCACACAAGCATTTTTAAAATATCTAAAAACTTCATTTGTATCAGTTCTGAATACTGTATTTTTGAATAAGAAGTATCAACTGAGTAAAAAAAAATTTGATAAATGATGAAAACAAACTCTTGGTATTGGATTCAGATTTTTGGACCCCACTGTATATATATATATATACAAGTCTCCTCGCTAACTTGATGATCTGAAATATCTTTCTTTATATGTAGTCGCTGTTACATCCTGCCAGATGTAATACACAACAAAAAACAAACCAATCCTCAAAACAGAAATCATTAGCACATTTACCCACATAAAAAAAACTGACCTACACAGGAAATGCACAAAACCCAGATTCATATCCTCTAAAACACCTATCTTGCATGTAATTCCCTGTAAGTCAGTATAGTGTCCTCTGTGTTGTTGCACTAGTTTCCTACCCTCTCCTGAATGCACCATAGGTGTTGTCTCCCTCTTCCTCTGTGGTTTAGCCACTGGAGCACTGTCTAGTGGCATCTGCTGACTGCTGCTTATTCTCTCTCCCTGATGTCCCACGCTCTCACAAGACTGTATTTTGCATCTGGCTGCTCTCATGTTCACTCAAGATCTGCTTCTCCTTTCACTCCCTCCTTCCCCTTTCTCGGTTTATCTTCTGTCACCATCAGTAATGTGAAAGGCAAATTAAAAGGGTCTATTCCGCAATTTAAAACAATTTAAACATCGCACACATTAGGGACTTCTATCAAATGAGTGTGAGATTGGTCTGTTTTCATAGTAGATGTAACGTTCACAATCAATCATTTTGATTGACTGCAGAACAGTGAAGGTGGTTTAAAAGCTTTGCAACTGATTTGCAACTTACTCTAGAAGAAGAAGAGAAAAGTGTTCAAGAACATGGTAAAACAAGACTGTGGAGAACTAAGACAATCATGTCTCCTTGTGACACTAAATAAAATAAATAAAATATAACTGGAATGATTTTAGTTTTTTAGAGTCCTGTCTAAAAGGTCTGAATTCAGATTGCTGTTCAGTCTGCTGGTGAATTTTATATGTTCAGCAGGAAACCAAGTGGTTTAAGATAGGCTTTAAGATAGTTGGGCCCACTTGTTGCGCTCATGTTTCTGTTTTATTTCAGTACCCGTTGCAGACATACGGAACAGATACCGGTTCTGAATCATACCTTTAAAAATCCCCACCAAATAAACTAGAACTAGAAATAAAAACTAAACATTTGTTTAAAAAAACGACACAGAACATTAACCAAACTGAAATTAAAACTGAGAACTAAATAGAAAAAATTAAAAAATAATAATAAAAAAATGTTTTCAGTGCAGAACTGAGAAATCGCGTGAGCCTCCACTAACTGGAGGTACTGAGCCTATCAGAGTTCAGATATATTGAGGCGCATTCAGATTCACAGTTGTTTTTATCATCGGACAGTCCGCCGTCACTTTCAGCCTCCGTGACTCAGTTACTACACGATCAGCTGACGGGAAGACCTCCTGGTAGTTCACCAAGGGGACGACGTTGCATCATGACAGCCGCAAAGAATCCAGTAGATCACTGAATGATTCAGAAACACTGACGCTTTTGACTCCTCAGTCTCCTCGGTAAAACCGCGATGACGTGTTTTACATTTCACTATCCGCTGGCAAGGAATCACAAATGACATTGTTTTACCAACTTGTTTTACCAACAACAGTTTTACCAACAGCTTGTTGATCCCAGTATCGCTTCTGATCCTGCATGGTTTAATTATACGTGCCGACGGCAGACTGCTGTTTGATGTTCGTCTGCGGTGTGCAGTTCAATGACCTCGCCTTTAAAACCGGATAAATACGTACTCGTTAATTATGTACAGCTGCATAGTTTACATTTTTTCAAGGCCGCTTCCCACGTCAGGAGAGAGTGAGAGCATAAAGTGATTTAGAGCAACAAACAGATCTCATTTTGACAATTCCTGCAGATTGACTGAGGTGCTTTAAGAGAGATGTAAGATCAAATCATTTATTAAAACGTAGATCTCCTCTCCAGAAAAGACATCCACTAGCATCAACTTTGTGAATTTTGATCTTTTACTGAATTTTAATATTGTTTTTTTGCTCATCCTCTGGGGAAGTGGACTACAACAGCATCACTTCTCATCTGCAAGCGTTTCATTGGTCAACCTCCTTGACTGCGTTGTACATTCAAAGATTTTCATTTCATGGTGTGTGTGTTTTGTTGTGGATGTCAGAGAGCGTTCAACTGCATCCGATTCCTTTTATACTGCGGTAAACAAAGTTATATAAATAATAAATATGTGCTCTTATTCCTGTGGGTTTTTTCAATTGTACATTTTGGATAAAGGGTGGAGAACCATGTGGGTATTCTTTATTTCCACGGTTTGACAACCAGGGGGGGAAATTAATTTAAGGCTGGATGGTTTGTCTCCTCTGTTATTTCTTGCACTTTGCTGCAGCTAAAACCTTTTTTTTCAGTCTTTCTATGTTACATGTGCTTCATCATGACTCTATCAGTGTATATGAAGTTATTTGTCCCAATACAGTGTAAACTAACCCAGCATCTGATTGTGTTGAACATTTTTGACATGTTCCTCTATGTGTTGGGGAAATTCCCACGTGGCGGTCAAGCTGAGAAAAAGCCTCTTCCTCTCAGCTGACATTTTGCAGATGCAAGCTTTTCACAGGACAGCGGCATCATGGGAGTGTAACCCCCAACACCGCCAGCGTTTACCATGCTGTGGTCGGCCCGACGAGCCACGCAGGACTCGTCTATATCTGACCTGAAACCAAAACTAGTTGTTTGCAGTGAAATGGGCACGCTAGGCTGCAGGGGAAGAGCGCTCTGTCCTTTGATTGTTCAAACCCCACAGCACCCAGATCCCTCGATCATGTGAACTTTACTTATATTAAGCTCAGATGTGGGAGGAGGAGCAGCGGCAGGTTGCTTCTCTTGCTGGACTGTTGTTGTGGAAGGGGTCCAGACGTCCAGCGTAGCGGGAGTCGTGGGATTTGACCCCTGACCTGCACTGTCCCGTCTGGGGTCACGAGTTGTTTTGTACAGTTTTGTGCATGTGTGCTCATGTTTAAGCTGAGTCCCGCTGTGTGTCACATTGCACATCGTCAGCCGACTATACAGGCAGCGTACTTTTAAAGTAATCCGTCATCATTGGTAATATGGTTACGCTTTCCTCTTGTTTCTATTTTATTTCATTATTTTTATTATTGGTTTATTGTATTAGGTCAAATCCCCATCTATTAGTATAATGTACTTTTTCTGAGACTGCCGATTGTTTAGCCAGACAGTCTAATAACTCGATTCAAACAAGATCAGAGATCACTGATGTACGTTCAGAGGCTCTGACGTAATCACACACATGCAATTTCATCCGATCAAACCAGCTCAGAGATGAAATGAAGGGATGCGTTTCAAGTTTTTATGAGTGCATCTGAGAGACTGTTATTCCCAGGCAATGCAGTAAATTTAGCAGCGTATGACTCAAATGACGTCTATTATAGGAAGATGTACTGGAGGATTCTGAATTGAAGTCTCGTGAAAAACCCTCGAGGAAAAGGAATAGAGGATTCTTCTACATGCAAGTAATGTGGATCAACCTCGCGTGACCTCATGTAAACGCAGCATCATAGAAAGGACACGAAAGCTGTAGCGATTCAGTTTATCCTTTATTGAACGCAACATTACCTCATCGTGCTTTATGTGATAGTTAGTAGCCAGAAAGCAGCACACCAATAGATTATATATCTGACAAACATAAATGCAAGAAACAAGTAAAAAGACGAGCTGACAGTCATCACAATGCTGAGATTATGAACTACACAGAAGCTTTTCATACTAGTGGGATAGTAAATGCCCCTTTAAAAGCTAAGCTAATTTCAACCATTGAATGGAGAGGAAAGCTGAGGGGTCTACAAGAGTCACATACATAGAGGTTGACTGATTCCTGAGCAGGTTGCACCATGCCGCCATTCATTTAGTTCACAGCTGATGGTCAAAGACTTGAGTTTCTACAGGTCATCTTTAAACTGGGCGGTGCTAACATGGCTACTGTTTACAGAGGCCATGCCATTTAAAGAACATCAGGAATGCGCCTCAGGCCAAACACTCCATCTATGTCTCTAGTCGGACTCTCACGCTTCCACCTCTCCTCCTCCTCCTCTCTGGACCTCCGGCCAGCTCATTCCTCGGTCGGAGCGGCCATCTTATGCAGGCTGTTCTTGCTGAACCTGTAGAGCCTCCAGCCCTCCTCCTGAGAGAGATCCTCAGCACCGCGGCGTTTATAGAACTGAATGGATGGCTCGTTGCCCTCAGCAACGACAAAATGCATGCCGTTGCAGCGGGTCTTCATCGCCAGCTGGAAGAGGTGAGGAGAAAGAAGGAGAGTGGGAAGTGGAGAGAGCCGGGAGAGCAAACGTGAGTTACTCTGCAGGAAGAGCAGGCATCACATACATGTGGAACAGCCTCCCTCAGATCAACACCAAGTGTTTAAAACATACTTTTATTAATAAATTCACTGTCTGCCATGTTCCTTTAGGGGGCTTTTATTTTGTACTCTTAACCGCGCTCTTATATCTCTTACATTTACATTTTGCTGCTGGTGTTTCATGCATGACCTACTTTTTCCGTGATGTGAAAAGCACTAGTAAACTTAACATGTATGCAACTTGTCGGCAGTTCAAGATAATAAAAAAAAAACAAAAAAAAAACCGATCAGTTATATTCACAGTAATACAATCAAAAAAAAGTTTGTTTATAGTCGATTTAAATTTTGTGGCCATTCCAACGAGTTAAACATGCCAACGTGTACTACGTGTACTGTAGCAACACGATATGACATTGTACTGCAATAACATCCAGCATCAGTCCAATAACATACTCACATCACTGAGCTGCTTCAAGATCTCTGAACCGATGCCATTCCCTAGATGGAGGAGAGAAAGGAAAGACGAGGGTCAAACTGAGACTTTCTCTGAAATTTTGGAAAAAAAACAACTGTTATGAACCCTCATTAAGAGCTGATGTTTAAGGTTTCATACTCGTCTAATAAAGAAGTAGCTACATGGGGACTTGTTAGCCTTTCTCACCCCTGTACTCCTCCATCACAAAGAAGTCCTCCAGGTAGAGATGCTTGCCGGTCCAGGGGTCGTAGGTGAAGTAGTACATAGCAAACCCAACCGCCTTTGAATCTGAAGACAGACATCAAGTCAGACAGGTGCAGCAAAAAGTGTAATCTGTGACACAATCAAAAGGGCTTACCCAAACTCAGCAATGTATTATGATTACTCTGTTACTGATAAGTAATCCTCAGAATAGATTAGATTATGTATTTTTTAGTATGTGATGTGGACAGTAGATTTGTGTGTGCGCAGGTGTCCATTCATGAGATCTAAAACAGATTTCTTCTTTATTTTGCAACATACCAAGGCAGGTTAGCAGTCTCCCGTCAATGTTTTACACTTCATTTATGAAACAGGAAGTACACACTACACACCCATCGAGAAACCACTCTCAGCACCAAAATATACAAACCTCTTTCTGGGAGACAAGATACCGAATAACAAAAGTAGAGACGTGTTCTCTGTAAGTGCTGTTATTGCGTACACAGGTTCCTGATCACTGTGTCTGCTGTGGATTTCAAAAGGTTGCAGCCAAGCAGGAAGGAAGTGTTTCATACCGTCATTGCTCTGCTCTCCTGGGATTTCTGCCAAGATGCAGCGGTAAAATGGGGTGTCACCAAATCCATCCTCAAGCAGTTCTGAGGAAAGTTTTTTAAACACTTAATGAAGCGTACATGTGTTACATGTGTGAAGGCAGGTGAATAACTAGGCAGACCGTGAAGCTCACCTTTTTCAGTCAATGCCACCTGATCTTCCATTTCTTCATATTTAGCAAGTTCCTGGGATAAGCAGAAGAAAGAAAGTGTTATAACATAAATAATCCTGTTTATAGGCAACTTTTTTTCCTAGTCGAATGTAAGAGGAAACAAAAACAACAATATACAAAAACAACAATATGTACAGGTGTACGGAATAACACATACATTTAATAAAAAATATTCGAGGCTTAAAAGTCCGTGGTTGTTCTCGTTTTGCGGGTTTTATGTATTTTTTCAATATAATGTCCAATTTTAAATTGTCTGTTTGGCTTTTTTTGCTCATTTACTATTGAATTGCCTTGTAATATATATATATAAAATATATATAAAATCGTGTATGGTTCATAAACGACCTGAAAAGGAGCCTACGTCAGACTGACCATATTTGGCAGCCAAGCATCCTCAAGGAAATGAGGAAATTCGCTGCAGACAATGGCATCCGAGGCTAATCTCACACATTTTCAACTCCCAATTTGTCTTCCGTACAGTCTGCACGTCGGCGTCAAGGCGTCGACTAAATGTCGCCGGACTCTCGATGGTAAACAACAGAGTTCAAGTTCGTACTAAGCGACCTCTTCCTCCTGCCAACTTCTGGCAATTGAGGTCAAACCAAACTGGGACAAACGCTGCGTTTAATTTAAAAACAATTTATGAATTATTACAGATATTGGATACTGTGTCTATAACCTACCTTTACCAGTCGTAATATATCAGGGACGTCCCTGGGCTCTGCGTCCCGCAATTTAAAATCCATTTTCTTCTTTTACCCTTTTTTGCTTTTCTGAGAAGTCCTTTATATGTGAAGTGAAGGAATAGATACTTCTTCATTCGCTTCAGAGTGGCTTGCCTTCCACAGTCAGCCTATGGTCCTGACGCGTTTGTTGAGACAAGAACATTCAGTTAGGAGGCCCCTCGGCTCGCCGTCAACTCAACTCCGCTGTTCTTTGTTTACAGCGCTGCTTTTATACGGGCTCGCGGGGTTTGGCCTGTTGACGGAACTCTACAATTACTGACCAATCAGGGCGAAGACTCAGATCAGTTTCTAACCAATCAGGGCGAAGGGCCGTCTACGTCACAGAGTTCTCTGTTGTCGTTCTGAAGAGCTTTGTTTTTGTCTTTGGAGCGTTGCAGGTGGAGCTTGATTAGGTGACCGTTCCTATTGGGTAACATTACTGCACATAGCAGGATTATCTGGGATTATCTGGGTTAAATTAGGTTAGGGTCGAAACGTTACTTCACGAAGCAGGGTGTTTAAATAGCCCCTAGTTTAGTCTAGGTTAGGTATGGTTAGGTTGGGTTAGGTTAGGTAAACAAGTCTGCAGGCCTAGACCATTTCTGTACATATTTCTGCCCCCCGGACCTGTTAAAGTGAATACAACGCACATATTGCACACCATGTATATACAATGTAAATACAAATATTCGTTTTTTCCATACTCTCTCTCATTTGTAGATCCTGCATATCTTGATTGTTGGGCTGCAGTAAACACATTGCATTCCCCTGATGTCATGTCATGTCATGTCATGACACCCACGAGGGCCCAGGCATCACTAGTCTTGCTTAGAATTTCTCATATTTCATACTGCATATATTTCATTTTTTGGTAGATTTCCATCACATACATATTTCAACCATATACATTTCTTTGACTGCTTTTTTACACACTCTCATAATACTGCAACACATATTTTTATTTTGGCCATATAATCAGGTTTGGAAGTTTTAATAGCAAATTAGATGCAGACTTTGTCATACCCGAGTGTTTAGTGAATGGGGAAATGAAATAGAACAAGAGCTAAAGAGAGAGAAATGTGGGTTTTTTGAAAAGAGAAATTAAAGTAGAGAGTAGAGAGGATATCATTAAGTGGGGAGAGGTTGATGTGGGTTACTCTGGGGGTAGTCTCCTCTGCTTAGTTGAACTAGCTACACTGGGTACAATAGGCTACTGAACAGGCTACTATCTAGATAGTTTGCACTTAGGACTTTGATAACTCCAACCTCTTCACCCACATTTATGGTGTAGGAGATATGCCAGTAACAACACTAACAGTATGTTACGCGTTTCACTGAACCTCAAATAAGTCATGATATTCAGTTGGAGGTGAAGGAAAGTGGATTTAACATCTGTCGAAGTGATGAGACCCTTCACTTCCGGGTTGGAGTTCCACTCCGTCTACAGGAGGGACGAAAGAGCAACACGGAAGCAAGCCGTCCTAGTTCGTTGGATTTTTTGTTCCCTCATTAAAGCCTGTGAGGCTGCAGCTTCTACCATCGCCGGCACAGCTCTTTCTGCATTCAGGCTAATACAAGCGATAAGCACACTGCACCGCATGATTGTATCAGGGCTAGATAGTCCAGAGCCAATGGAAAAGCTATTGTTAAAGTTCTTGTGAAATCTAACTAAACTAAATATACTTGAATAAAAGTGGAAATAGGCGTAACATTCCTGTTTTTGTTTTTATTACACTTATAATTTTAGGATATTAAAGTGTGACTATAAGTGTTCTTCAATAAACTATTATAATAATTATGAACACTTAAATGTAATATTGGTTTATGGTTTTCATAAACCCAGCAATGAACATGTATAACCATAAACAGACAAATCATATCATTGAAAAGAAAAACATTTTAAAACTAACATTCAGTTCTCCACAATGGAAATGTTGGAGTATACCTGTCTTTAACAAAGTATCAAAGTTTATTTGTGCATAGGAGATGCACGCGGCCACGCCGTGAAAGTAGACACGTGAAGGGTTATGGATATCTGTTTAAGTAAGTGAACGTATTGCAGGCGGAGCACAAATACTCACTGCCAATTATGAGGAACAACAAATAATTTTTAAAATATTTGTACGAAATAAATATTCGGAAAAACCCACTACTATTTGGGCTCCACCTAATAGCCACACATCTTGCCTTTTAACTTTAGGTGAATGTGAACCTTTTTGATCATTGATCATTGATACACGATTTGAACCGCAAATAAGTGATGACACTGTTTGGGTAAGTTATGTATATATATTTATTTACGTTATAGGGCTCGCCAACTTTCGTAGGAGAAAAGGTCATTGCCATTCATTAACTCTGTATCACCTATATGTACCATCCATTCATTACAGTCTCTCGGGCAGCAGACACACCTTGAGCCTGTCGGAGGTTGCGCCTGACAGACCTTACTGAGGGAATAGACATCCCTCGGGCTCTTCTGTTGGCACCGCTCTGCCCGGAAAATCAGTGATTTCTTCACCACTTATCTTTTCCATCGGTCGCTCGCTTCATCTGTTCCCCCGAGTCTCTGTCAATAACACCACCCACCAGAAATGCTCTCACAGAGGTCAGTGTGATAAATTCCAACCCGATTTAGAGTTGTATTGAAGCTGCTACTGGGATGCTGACCTGCTAACTAGCAATGCTAACTGTTAGCACATTTCGCGTTAGTTAAAGCTAGTAATTCTAGGCTGCCCCATCAGTTCATTTTGACTAATCGCGTCATTAAACAGATGATTTGTTAGAGTACGTTGTCTCTACTGGTTTTATGGCCCCGTTGTATAGATGTGAAGGAATTAATGCCACCTGGATTTGTTAACCAGGCCCCAATGGGGTGGGGAATGTATTCATAAGGGGTGTGTCGGCTCCGGTACGGACAAATCGGGAATGTTTTCTTAACAAACCCACTAATTGAGTTAAATTAGTTAAAATAGTTAAGTCGCTGATAACGCCTTAGCTTCTCGTGCAGTCAGTTGTGAGAGTCTGTCTGTCTCAGCTGTTATCTGTGGGGAAAAGGGGCAGGGATCTCACATTTCTGATGCCTTTACATAGCTGTTATTAGGAGTACGGGATGCGGGTGGGTGTAATCGCCCTTGGCCGTAATGTGAGTTTTCCACGTGCAGGTTCCTGTTGCTACGGTCGGCTGCGCCCCTGACGACCAGGGCGTTCTCTGCCGGGTGCGTGTCTCAGCAGGGCAGGGCGCCGGACATTGCTGAGGGTAAGCCGGCACCGTCATTTCCGGTTTGACTGGCTTGGTAGTCCTTTTCCATGAGCTTGACATGTCATGTAAATGTGTTGCTAATCTTTTTTGTCCCCAACCAGTGAAATGTTGAATGTGAAGCTTTGCTGCTTGTTGATCCACTTCCCTTTGAGGAATAAATACCCAAATCAGAGATGTCCTGGTAGTATCAGCCCTGAGCGATAGTTGTAGCCAGAAGTAAGACCTGGGACATTCACATCACATATTCTATGTGATGTATATTCTATGTCATGGGATAGTCTTGGAAAAGTCATAGAATTGGATTAGGTCTGATTTCGATGATGCATCTTTGTTCTGATTGGCCCAAGGGATGCTGCATCATTCGTGAGGGAAGACTTGTTTACTCTCCAGACCACTAATGGCTAACAGCGTTTTACTGAACCCATTTCACCTCCATAGCCAGTGGAATCATGTGAATATACAATGGCCCAGTAATAAAC
>CABFOQ010049436.1:0-10954 GCA_900660455.1 Gephyroberyx darwinii | reverse complement strand
GGGCTGAGAACAGATTGCACGTTTGACATCCCGAATGTTTTCTTCCTCCTTCCCCTTCTCTGAATCCGTAGCCTAAATGCCTAAATGCTGATTGAGAGGTAAGCAAACGCAGGTGTTGGACAGAACAAACAGGCTCCATACTGGATGTCTGAAGAGAACAGGTGCTGCATATGACAGTTTAGTCTAAATAGCACTTCATGTTCATCTTCGTGAATTGCTTTTATTTATTCTTTGTCAGTGAATCTGACCTAGAAACGAAATGTTCTTCACACACCTGATATGTGTGTGTCTAACAGGTAGGTCAACCCTTTTTTTTCTTTCTTTTTTTTTTTTTTTTTTAAATCACACCAGGTGCGTGTAGGGGAGGTTGGTGGCAACACTCTGGGTTTCTACGGCTGCCAGATGAGTCCGGATGGCTCCATGATCGTGGCTCATGCTTTTCATGGGGCACTACATCTCTGGTACAAGGACCAAGACAAAGAGGTGAGAGTCATGGCCGCAGTCATACCTCCACTTTCAAATGCCTAGTCATGCCATCATCTGTTGTAGGTCTTGTCTATTCAGTTTGAACACAAATGTTAAAATGGTTATAAAAGTGGCGAATGTACACGTCAGCAGTGATCCAATGTTTTTGTATTGTCACAAGAACGGAGCACTGTCATGCCAAGTCTATTTGTGGTAACTAGATTAGATAGCAGTGAGTTGCTACACAGCCGCACTGTGTGAGAGACAGTGATTAGTGTAATTAGTCGCACCAAGTCCCCTGACTGTCAGTCAATTTGACTGGCTTAGCATGTCGCTTTGTTGGGTGTCCCTGAGAGAGAGTGGGGTCTGAAGTCACAGCGAGAGTTCAGGGGCAATTCCATTTCAATTACACCCGCTTGGAAGGTGAATTTAAAGTTCAGCCCGAACCTGAAGGTGTTGATAACTGACTCAGATTCTGTTATGTTTCAAAGGGACTCCGCCTCTCAGACGGGGGCATCTGAATCATAATTAACTGCTCTGATGTAGCACCGGTCCTGGTGCATCAGGCGGGGGCGGGGGTTGTAGTCCGACCGGGATGTAAAATACGGGGTTGAAATTGGATTGTGCATGTCACTACGTACCATGTTCCCCAGGGAGAGTGGAGCCCGGGGGTCGTAATATCGGGCCACTTCAACGCAGTCCAGGACCTGAGCTGGGATCCGGAAGGAGAGTTCATCCTCAGTGTGGGCTCAGACCAGACCACCAGACTCTTCACTCCATGGCGGAAGCGAGGCGGCACACAGGTAAAGCAGAGCTAGGATCTCCCATAACACATTGAGGTGCGTTTCCAAGAACATTTTGGGAAGCTGAGTGTAGCTCATACTTGATATTATTGAAACCTTTTTTAAACATCTCACCAAGTTTTGCAAAATCAAACAACTTGCAGCACACCCACACACTATTACAGGTAGTTTTGTTTATGTAAGAGGAGAGAAAACATTTCTTAGTGTTACACATAGTTAGGATTATTAGGAAGACACTCATAATTTAATGAGTACTTTAAAAGCACCATCAGTTGAGAGTTCAGATCGCTGAAAGATGGTGGCTGTTTTTTTCAAGGATTCAAGCTTCCAGTGTAGATGAAGGACTATCAGTTCCTCATTCATGAGGCAATATTGAAAAGAGAGGGCCATGAGGTTACTAGCTTTCATACACCTGCTATAATGGGGTAAATAGAAAACTCTCGTTAGTTCCCAAGAATATTGTTTTCAGAAGAAATTCATTCTGACATTAAGATTTACTACGTCGCATAGTACCTATCGTTACACAGACGTTCTAGGGAGCAAAATGAAATCAGATGCTTGCAAAGAGTTTGCGATTTGCCATTGATATTTTTATTGGCTCCTGCAATGAAATCATGATATGTTGCCATGCTTTTGACGATGGCCGGTTTTACTGACCTGTTTGTGACACAGTCAACACCTCATACATATTTTGCTGGCTTCTCTGTTTCTGTTTGATAGTTTCTTTTAGTCACAGACCATATTTACATTCACTTCTTAAGCTATTACATTGTGAGTTAGTGATATCTGATTATTAATATAGCAACAGTTTAATGGTAATCGTAGCATAACTTAACAGGAAAGGAATCAAAACTTGAGATACTTTAATTGATAATCTCTGGTAACACTTTAGGACACTATGCAGATTCTTGACTTGACTCTTATTTTCTTTATTTATATATTTTTGCATAAATGTAGTTTTAGAATGACTAACTTCCTGACTTGTTTTGAGAAAATCCCTTAAACATAATCCCAAATATTTAAGGTGTGAAATAACAAACCAGACCGTGCAAGACAAAGCAACACCTTGACTTCTTTTTTCATACATTTTTCATTTATTTATTTTCCCCCTTAAACTCAGTAAGGAGGAGTTATTTTTCAGCTCCTTGATTGATGTTGAGTTTCCTGCACAAAGAAATCCCAAGACAGTCCCGCTGCCGACTTTTGTTTTCCATCTTGCTGTCCTAATGAGGCCAGTACGGTGCGCAAACACAACGTCCATCTCTGTCTCTTACGTCTTCTGTCTCTCTAACTCCTGCAGACAACCTGGCATGAAATCTCACGCCCACAGATCCATGGGTATGACATGCAGTGTCTGGCCATGGTCGGAAGGTTCCAGTTTGTGTCCGGAGCCGATGAGAAGGTCCTGCGAGTGTTTCACGCACCACGCAACTTTGTGGAGAACTTTGCTAACATCTCTGGCATTCCTCTGGAGAAGCTGTTGGCATCCAGTGTGAGTGCCGACCTAAAACACTATCTGAGAACTTTAGTAGTTATAACATCATCAATAGCATAATAATAGAACTATTGCATTTTTGTGCATGCGTGTTCATTGATGTATTTGTTAATTCCCAGGACGCTGCCAACCTGCCAGAAGGAGCCAGCACGCCGGCCTTAGGTCTATCCAACAAGGCTGTGTTTCAAGGTTCAGATATGCATTTGAGCATTTCAGTGTTGTAGCCAATGTTTGCTTTCTATTTCCCTTCTGTTATGTAATGTAATAGTTAAATGTTATTTTAATTTATAGGTGACCGTGCCCCGAAGACCGGTGAAAAAGAGGAGCTGTTCAGCAGTATATCTGACCAATACCAGGAGTCTCACTTCCACCCTCTCAACCTTACTGGTACTTTCAGTTAAATAGATCTGTATAAACTGCACGTTCACATTATAAGATGGACTCAAAGCGCAAGTATTTTTCCCCTCAACTAAGTCTTTGTCATCATTGAAGTACAGTACAATCATCCCAGTAAACCCCCATACAGATTAAACCTCCCTTGACAAAAAAAACAATGAATCTAATAAATAATTTCACAGCAAAAAGAAATGGATCACCTAAGCCGTAATGCTTCCATTTCTCCCGCCACAATCTGAAAGTGCGATTCACATTCAGATCTATCCGCCACTCGGACAAGGCAGCCCCAGCGGACACTTAAGAGTTTCTGTCTCCCTGTCGCTGGATATTCCTATAAGAGACAATGATCTGCAGCCAGAAGGACAGCTAGTTATTAGTATCTGCCCTCCCTTTGCTCATCGCCTTGCTGTGAAAGTCCACAGTGCCTGAAGTCTGTTGGAGGCTGATGGTATTACAGCGAGGGAAGGAAAGAAGGAAGAGGGGAAGATAATGGAGGATGTTGGTGGTAAATGATGGGATGTGATCGGAAGCACCGATCACATCCAAGCAAGAAAAGAATGAGTGGCCAGTCCTAAACAACTGAAAACCTGAAATTCAATACCTGGGATGAGATGGGGAGGTTGAGGAAGGGAAATGGCACGGGCAAGGATGCACAGAGGAGGATGAAGGTAACCGATGCAAGAAGTGGTACGCAGAGAAAAAGGAGAGCGATCAACAAGGGGGAAAAAGACAGATTGAAGGTGGAAAGACGGCAGATGGGAAGTGGATGAGAGGTAGTGGGGCTCTTGGAAGCCCCTGGGCTAGACTGTGTCGCGGGCCGTCGTCAGCGTGATTGAAGCCGCTCCTTAATCTGCAATGCTAATTAGAAAGCAGGCTTATGTGGTTGCAAAGTTTAAGTATCGATGACCCCGGGCTGTGCAGAAAGCAACTAAGCGGGGAGACTGTTGTTAACACCACACTTCCATTCCTCTGATTGGCTCCCAGAGGCAGGAAGAGGAATGAGTAATCAGGCAAAATGGGAAGCTGATGACCAATAACAAAACAGAGGAGCGTGGCTTCCAGTTACAAGCGAAAAGAAGGAAAAGAAGGAAAAGAAGGCTCCTGTAAGAGTCTGTGGTAGGAGGGAGAGGATTGGCACCCGGATAAATTTGATCCCCCTCGAAGCCAGCAGCCGTTGAATAGGATTGGAGAGGCAAATTGAAGGGCTGAGGATTTTATGCAAGCTAAATGCTAAGAGGAGCTGGTGTGAGAGAGAGAGAACATTGTCTCCAGGCGATCAATCAGAGGACATCATGTCTGGCACATGGCTGTAGTTCTCTGTTTCTCTCTCTCTCTCTCTCTCTCTCTCTCCCTCGGACTTGTACTCTTGTCACATGCACACATGCACACACCTTTCTCTCTCTCTGTCCCTCTTTGGGTTGACAGTGCAGGGATTTAAAAGAGGGAAATGATAATAGCCACTTGGGCGTAATCCTCATTTAGTAAATTGGAAACTGGTTGTATTTGAATTTTAAAACAGCTCATTTTTCAGAGTCTCACATACGGCAGTTATGTAAGGATTTTAAAAGTGTGTGTGTGTGTGTGTGTGTGCAGAACCCCCACCAGAGGACCATCTCCTCCAGAACACACTGTGGCCTGAGGTCCAGAAACTGTGAGTATCCAAATATCGCTCTGCTAACAGCCTATCTGTCCCACTCAACTTGGCTTTGGTTTTATTGTTCCAGTTACACGCTGGCACACGCGATCCCCCACAGATCAATGTACCACTAACTTGCAAAACACTCTTAAGACGATGTACAATCACAATAATCTCTGTTTCTGCCGCTACTTAATTCCACTTCATTCACTTCCCCTCCCCGATAACGTCATCGGGGTTCCCATATCGCTCATAATGAAGGACAATTACCAGATGGAATTGTTTTTGTTTGGTTTTGCCCAAAGGGATTGATGTATCTGAGGATGATGGACTTCCTAAAGCTCCCGGTGCTGCCTCCCCCCACTCAGCAGCCAATCAGAAGGCAGATTATATACCATCCCATGAGCCTTTTCTGCAGGCTGAATATATTGCCTCTATTTGTGGCCAATGCTAAATCCATTTACCAGTCAATCCAGCATAAACATGACTTATGGTGTGGGAATTTATTGGAGGTGTGGGCATTGTGTGTTTTTCTATTTTTCTACCCCCCCCCTGAATAATTTAGCGCATAATAGAAGCATTAAAATGAGTAAGTGGACAAATTATTTTTATGGCAGAAGTAATACTCTCGCCGTCGTCTCGCCAATTTGCCAGGTTGCAGTGTTTGAAAGTTTCCCTAGTTACGGGGGAAATTTCTCTACTGACTTGCGGTGTTTGGTTTCAGTTTGTTGACATTTTAAAACAACAAGGTGATAGTCAGCAAGCTAAAAGTAATTAGGTTCTGAATGATTAGCCAGAGCATCATTGTTCATTTCTGTCAGAGGGAGAAGGAGCAGGCATTGCAGATCAGTATTTTAATTTCACACTCTGCCTGCTTATTTACCTGTCAGTTAGGGATGATGCCTTGAGCCTTGGAGCTTGTTGGGGTGACGCTGAAGAATAACAAAATACTTCATTTACTGTCAGACTGGGAAAGCTGTCTTTGTTGATGTGCCTCCCCATCTCTTTCACAGCCTGTCTGCCCCCTCCACATATTCAGCCTGGCTTTTATCTTAGACCCTGCTAATGATTAATCGCTCTCTGATTTTTCTCCCCGTCTCCCTCCTCCATCTTCCTTCCCCTCCTGTCTCACCTCCAGGTACGGCCATGGCTTTGAAATGTTCTGTCTTGCATCAGACAGCGCCAGAACGGTGGTGGCCTCCGCATGCAAGGTTAGCGTGATAAGACCAAGGCCAGAGGCCACATGTCACTCACTCGCTCACTCGCTCACTCACTCACTCACTCACTCACTCACTCACTCAGCAGGACAGGCTATCCTGACCTTGGTTGTTCTGCCAGAAACACACACACACACAGCTGGTAGCTGTCAGAGAAGGAGGTGTGGTTTCTTGCCTATCGCCTTTTCTTGCGTGCAGTCCTCATATTCACGCTGACTCCCTCTCTTTCTACCTCTGCCTCGACCACCCTCTCTCTCTCTCTCTCATCACATCCCACTCTTGTTGGACAAGGTCTTTGTAACAGCCTCTGCATTTGTTTTTTTCCAACACATTGTTGTGCTATGTATTTTTTTATGTGAACACAAACTAACCTACGCTGTCTTTCTAGGCGTCTAAAGCAGAGCATGCGTCAGTGCTGCTGTGGAGTACAGCTTCTTGGCGTCAGCTCCAGGCACTGCCCTGCCACACCCTCACCGTCACCCAGATGGCCTTCTCTCCCAACGCACGACTCCTATTGGCCGTGTCTCGCGATCGCACTTGGTCTCTATGGAGACGGAACCCACCCACACCCGAATGCTCAGGTGAGAGGAGGAGGAGAACTTGTTATTGGGGCTGATTTATTTACAGGATGAATCAATCCAAGTTAACAGCTCCAATTATCACAATTAACACCTTGGGCTTGTGTATAGATGTTGAGTCAGATGTTGTGATGGAATTGAATACTTCTAGGACTACACTGGCTTTTGGGGAAACTGGCTCTCTGGTAGATATCTCGGTCCTGTGACCATGCTAAGCATACAGTACGTTAAGTGGCTAGTATTATCTAGCATAAGAAGATAGACCTTTAAGTAATCCATGTTTTTTGCTGTCAATCCTCTTATCAAATGAAGGGTAAGTTGACCAAAAGGTCAGTGTAGTCCTTTAATTGTGGCGATAGCAGTGCTGTGTTTAACATGGATAAGAAGCTCTTTCTATGACTGAGTTTGTCTGTGTTGAAATTTATCTTGACTTGGGTTTATGTGAAGATTTTGCTTGACATATAACCTCTCTGTGACTTAACTCAGTGGCGGTGACGTTAATGGTTAGAGAAGCAGATTTGTGGCCAGAAGGTCACCTCCTTCAACCTCTGGACTGTCTGCGAAGTCAATTGAATGAGACTCAACTCCCTCAATGGCTACTGTCAAGGTGCCTTAGGGCAAAGACCCAGCCCTTAAATACTCCCCAGTCATCAACAGTACAAGACGGTGGATGTAGTGGGCAGCTCCCGTTAGAGTCTGTGTGTGTCTAGCTGTGCCTCTCCATGCAACTACTCCTCGGGGTCCCTGTTGTAAACAAGAGCGTGCTCTCAGTGAACCTGCTTGGATAAATAAGGGAATCTAACCCGAAAAATAACCCGAGCCTGCATTCAAGATGGGTAGAAAAAAATGTCAGGACGTAACATTTAAGCCCACAGGATTGCATCCCAGTTGCCTCTGGCAACGTGTCTCATGGCCCGTTTGGCAGCTCAAGGTGGCTAAATGGGCATTGACAGTGGCTAGCACTCTCCTATTTGCCTGCATGGCAGAGTGCAGGAGGACAGGAGGGAGCACACAGTGTGAGTGTGGGGGGGGTCCCGTCTGTTCTGGTTGGCTGCTGAATCACTCAGGGTGATTGGGAAGAACACACACAGACACACACACACACACACACACACACACATTCTCACAGACCAGACCAGGGAAGGTTAAACAAAGTCAGAGCTGATCAAACAAACTGACTCCTTTCCCTCCCTCCTCTCTCTCTCTCTCTTTTTCAACCCTTCCTTCAGTCTTACCTGCACTTTTACGCTGGCCTCCTCCCTCCCTTCCTCTTCTGTCTCCCTTCTCTCCCTTCCATCTCCTATCACCGTCCTCCTGGATGAAGCACCCAGAAATCTTCATTGGGGAGACACTATCCTCTTTCTCTCTCTTTTTCTGACTGTCTCTCGCTTTCTTGCTGCGAACCACTCTGAATCAAGCCCTGACGTCTTTTACTTGTTGTCTCTCTCTCTCTCTCTCTCTCTCAGTTTTACATGTGTGCACAGACATGGCAAGGTGATTAACTCTGCAGCGACACTGTGGTGTAATGGCCGTGTGTACACGCACTTGGTTGTGTTTGTGTGCGCATGCCTGTGGAGCCCAGCACCGCTACGGACACGTAGACAGACGGCTGCCAGCAGCATACAAACAAGGTCTCTGGGGGAAAAACCAACCTGGGGGCTGGAGAAATAAACAGCAGCAGGTCATAAACCAAAACTGACTGAAATGGAGGGCCGAAATGAGCTTCTCTGTCGTGTTGGGTTGTTTATCTGTCGCTGGGGAGAGCCTTTGTTTCTGTCGAGTGGTGATGCAAAGATCTAGACGTGATTCCTCGCCACACAAATCAAGATAGGAATTTCAAGTACTGCCTCTTTGTGAATCAGACGCAAGTGTAAACGTGTTGTGGTGTAATTGAAATGCAACAAAAAGTATGTCGGGTTGTTGAGGGAATTGAGTTTTAACTCGTTCTTCGTATAATATTTTGCATGTGTGTCGTATCCGTCCAGAGCCCCAGTTCTCCTTGTACACACACACGGGGAAGGACACAGCCGTACACAGCCGAATCATCTGGTCTTGTGACTGGAGCCCTGACAGCAAATACTTTGTGACATCCAGTCGAGACAAGAAGGTAACTTTCAAATGTTATTTTAAATGAAGGATGTTGGACTTCCCTGTAGAATGTCAAACGTTTACTTGTTTTGTTAAAAGGCAGAGCAAACTTCAGTCTTGTTGGTGTGATTGCACTGGAGGGCCAATAGATAAAGTTATTACAAAATTGCTTGTTGTATGTTGTGAAGACTCTAACAAGTGCACTATTGTCAGGTGGATCAGTTTACTCGTGGATGACCGTTAGAAGTAAGCAAGTGCTTTGTAGTTGGTAATTGTCTGTCTGTCTGTCTGCCTGTCTGTGTGTCTGTCTGTCTGTCTGTCCAGATTATAGTGTGGGGCCCATGTAGATTTGAGGACAATGGAGACCCTGTGCTCCCTCCAGAGATCCAACCCTGCTCCTCCATCTTGGATGTGGGTGACTCTGCCACTGCTGTAGCTTTCTGCCCCGTTCTCTGTTCTGATCACAGGTAAACACACACACACACACACATTCTTTAGCCAACCTCTAAGTAAAGTTTTAAATTTTTAAAATTTTTTTTTTATAGCCTATGAACAAGTATCACCTCGTTCATTAACAAGACCAGGATAATGTTTGTCATCATCATCGGACCATCATAGTGTCAATAGACACTTAGGAACAATTAATTAGTACCAAAGTACCAAATCGTCACATGCAACACTTGGCAGAGCAGCACCAGCCCTGGTCAAAGAGCTCCATGCCAGTGGTACATGACTGCTCGTTTTCATTGTGCCCAAATAAACAACCGAATCTTGGCTGTTTATTATATTATATACTCTAATATGACAAGACTTTGAGAACAGACAGGATTTCTTCCAAAACTAAAGAAAGTAAGTCTGTAGCGAATGTTCCACTCACTGAAGTTCGGAAATCAAATAATTGGAATAGGGATCAGAGAGCAGCTGCAGCTCAGTGCTTCCAGTTTTGTTGGAGTGGTCGAGAGCAGAGTGGAGAGAGTTCAGGGCGATTTAGAAAATGGCTCACAGCGATCAAATCCTAAAAGAATTTTCTCTGCCAACACAGATACACACAACACACTACTTGCTTTTACAAAAAAAAATTCTCCATTTCCCCCCCAAGAATCCACACATCCAGGTTGTTGACGTCTGTGACCTTGGTCAACAGACAGCAAAAGAAATATACAAGGGAAAATGTAAAGCGTCTCAATTTTATTGTAAATGGAGGAAGTCCAGGTTTTGTCTCTTGAGGACAATAGAGATTTAAGTTAGCCTTGGTTTGTAGGGTGGGGATATAGTTAATCAATATTTAGTGAGCTGTTTTAAGACCCTAGGAATAGTAAATATTCTGTTTAAGGTTTCCATCAAAAGAGTTGAATTTTTTTTATTGTAGTTCAGACTGTGTGGATACTCGTTCCATCTTCCTTCCTGGAATGACTCACTTAAAAGACAGCTTGATGAATGGCTTGGCCTTGGTTTATGGGGAGTCGTGTGTGTGTGTGTTCTTGTATTTCCATAATTATGAGGATATTTGGTCCCATAGAAAGATGAGGAAAATTCTCTGAAGTGAGGATATTTTGCTGGTCCTCCCCTCTGTAAAAGGAATACAAGAGTTTAGTGATGAGAACAGACACCCAAATCATCCAAGGGTCTCCGGTAGATCATTGCCTCTGGTACTCCACGATCCAACTCCTACTCCAGCACCACATCATGTTGAGTGATAGTAGGTGACTGGCATGATACAAAATAATAAGACTCACCTTTTAGTTGTTGGTGGTTTTTATAATATCTCCTGTACCTTCTTAGGTTTCTAAAGGCTCAAGTATCAACTCAATATAGCTGAGCTTGACAGGTTTATTTTTAGAACTATTTCATGTGACAAACCACATATTCATCCGCTATGCAGTGATTTTTAGCTGTACACAGTCTCCCATCGCCCACCATGTTCCTATGGAAACAGGGAAAGCAGTTGCTGGTACATTATTTTTATATCATATTTTGTGGAAATTTTGCCAAGCACCTGCACAAAACTGCCAGACGTAACCGCACATCACCGAAGGTTACTTACCATTTAAGCTGTCGAGCAGCTACAAGCTGCCATTTCCTCACTTTTGAGATAACACTAGTCACCTATCACTCAACATAGCGTATGCTAAGCTTTTAGCATGAGGCACCGGGAGGAATGATCTTCCGGAGACACATGGGTGATTTTGGTGTATATGTTCTCATCACTAAAAGGGGAAATAAGTCCATAGCACAAACTGATAATAATATGTGGGAGTTGATACGGCTGTTGATCG
>CABFOQ010049433.1:0-11679 GCA_900660455.1 Gephyroberyx darwinii | reverse complement strand
GGTGATGAGAGTTTATTGAGTGGGTTTTCTCGAGAGTAACATCTGGCATCACAAGTTAGAGTGTATTAGATTAGAGGATGAAACATGATTGATCCCTGTGGGGAAACCAGGTTGTTGCAGCAGCAGGTAAGAGGATACGAGTAAGACCAGAGCAAATAACTGGGTATTAAACCAAATGCAACCAACAGTTTCAACACGAGAACATATTACGTACCAATACATGAATGAAAAACTATTTTAGGAGAACAAACTGAGACAAAAGAAAACAAAAGGAAAATATGACATGCATGATATGAAAATATATGAAAAATACGATGAGAATGTGATGAAACGAGCAGTAAGTCATTTTAAAGATTTTTCCACCATGAGATGATCACAGCAAGCCTAAAACAATCTCTTGGAAAGCTCCTTTGAAAACTAAGAAAGTTGAACTAAAATCGCTAAAAATATAGTCTACTACATTTGTCTTCCCTTGCCTCCGTCCAGTATGTACTCCCAGCAGGCCCAGGCCCAGTACGCCCCACAGCCCAACGGAGGAATGTACAACGGAAACAACAGCATGAACCTGGGAGTTGCCATGTCCAGCAACGGCGGCAACATGAACCAAATGTCTCGACAGATGACATCTATGGCTGCAGAGCAGGTGAGAGAAGTACAGCGTCGCCTAAGCTAGGTGGATACTAGATACAAGCTGTTCCCTATGTCGCGTCAGCTGAAAAACTCCACGTAGGAGCGATTTAGTTCATTTTTTAAAGTATTTGATTATTTTTGATTGTATTTTGTTTTGTTTCTGATCATCTGTGTTGACGCTGGTGGCACTCGAGAGCATTTAGAGTTTCATTTAGAGGTGGTAAAGTGCTTTAGAACCAGCAGCGCCAGAGAGAGGTGGCTGAAAGTCTGTACGTTTTTTTTGTTGTCTTGATGAAATCATCAGTTTGACACGTACAGACACTAACTGTTGCAGCTCAGTTTGTTGAAGATGACAAATCCACCCCTTCCATACATGCAGCCTTTTCTATAAATGTCATGAAAGTAACTTCTGCATTTAGGGATCATGTGCTGGAGAGCCAAAATTAGCACTTTGGCGTGTGAAGACATAGCATAAGGTCCATACTGACGTGTGTTAATACTTTCAAAATAAAATCAAGGAATGATACATTTGTTGGCGGTTCTGTAAACACATGTAGACACTCAGTGCTCATGTTTGTCGTGGGTTTCCTTCCACAGGTGAGCGACAGCAACCTGATCCTAGATCAGTTGGCGGGGATTGACATGTTGACACAGGAGGGCGAAGCCACGTCTGTAAGTCTGTTAAGAAATCACTTCAATAACACACAACTTGACTCTGTACAGAGAGTGTGTTCATGGATTGTAACAAATATTGGATATTGATCAGCTTATTGCACTTTTTAACTTCTGTTTTATCAGTAAAGATTATTATTTGTTATCTATCTTCTGTCTCCCACTGTCCCTTTGCTGTCTGTCTCAGTATGTCTCAGCATCAATGAAGACTAACTGTATCTTTACTGTATCTGTTGATCAATGTAATTCTGATTCTATTAATTTGACAGAACTTCTGCTGACGCCGGTCTTGGTTGAGACGGGACACATGCAGTCAGCAGCCAGGGTAAAAAAACGCTGACGTCGACTCAGTCAGCCAATGGAGAAACACCGAGGTGACGACACGCAGCGAAAACACCGGTCCCTCTAACTCACCAGCCAGTGAACAGGAAGCTCACGGCGGTCAGAGAGAGAAGAGAGGTGACCCAAGATATGCAAACCCCTCCGAACTGCATTCACTTTAGTGTGGCTTAGTCCTCCGTTTTTTACATTTCATACAGTTCAACAAAAAGTCTGGAATCAGAGGGAAAAACACCGACTAGACGAGCATCAAAACTGTTGGTCAGAAGTGGGATGTCGATCTACGCCTCCATGCAAAGACCAGAAACCCCGTCGTGACTGACTCAGACACCCTGACTACTAGCATGTGCTGGGAAGACGCTGTGACTCGTCCCTTTGATCACAGACTTTTTGGACACTTTGTATTTTGGGATCTGACGCTCTTATCCTGAATGACTTCATATCCACACAAGAGCATCCATTCAAACACACGGTATACAAAACATTCACATTCTTAGTGTTTGCCCTCAGTATGTACTCTGGTCAGATGAATGTATTTCCACTGAAAACACACTGTAATCCTCTGAAACAATGTGGAAGTGAAAGTCAGAGTGAATGCGTGCGTGGAAACATGTCACAGTTTCTAACGTGGCGAATGACGAGCGTAGACAAAACCTCTTGATTTTATTTTTTACTGTTCTATTACAGAGTCTGACTAAATCTGTCAAATTTAAAGGTTTATGAAAAAATGTTTTACAGGTATTTATAGTTTTGAAAAAAGTTTTGGAAACATTCTTTGTATGATACACAAAAAAAATGGGGTTATCTTTCTTTAAGAATATTCCTCGCGATGGTACTTTTGGGTGTCGATTTGAAGTAAATATTTTTTAGGTCCTGTAGCTACAGGTCAGCTAAATGCCTGTTTTATTGCTATTTGAATGAAGTTGAATGTTTATAGACAGTGTACATATTTAGATTTATAATGTTCTTTATTTTCCCGTCTGGTATTGCAACTCAGCAGATTTAAGTTTTAACTCTACCAATCTCATTGGTCGAGTTAAACCTCAGTGGGCGGAGCCAAAAAGCCACAGTGTGTTGGAGGCAAGCTAGCTAACTGGAAAACTGGAATGGCAGAGGGAACTCTGATCAAAATATAAATACAAATATAAACAGTAGTACTTCTTTTTCATTCATGATGTTGGAGGGTCTTCAGGCTAGCTAACTAGCTAACCTAGATAGCTTTAGGCTAGTATGGCTAGTTTGAATTTGGAATGTCAGCTAGGCTAACTAGTTAACCTACATAACTTAGTATGGATAGACTGATTTTTTTCAGTTAGCAGCAGAGCACTAGGCTTCATAATATTAGCTAGCTCCTCTCTTACTTCTGGTCTTTTTCACTGGGCTTCAGTCTAACGTTACTTAGCCAGTGGTTCTTTGGCTCCGCCCACTGAGGTTTAACTCAATTTAACTTTCTGCCTGCAATAAATGTTTGTAGAACTAAAACTCACATCTGAGTAGCTCTTACATTTCAGGCTTTTCCAGCGCAACATGCAATGTGTAGGAGTAGGAAGGAGTTTGGTGTCTCGCTCAAGGACACTTCAGTAGAGCACATGGGGGGGGATTGAACCTATGATCTTTGAGTTACAGGACAGTCTGTACCTCAGGTCACCACCACCACCTTTATCCTTTTAGCCAAACCTGACTCAAGAGGAAATGAAGAGTTTCAATCCAAAATGAGACTGTACTTCTAAGTTGATTGGCAAAGCAAAAATGAAATCAGTTCCTGGTAGTTTTTAAAGGATAGCTGGTGACTCGTCCTTTTTTTTGACAACATGGAAACACTTTTTACAGACTAGATCTTAGCGATATTGAATGATGAACTTCAGGTAATGAATTATTTCCAAAACAAGTATACAGAGTTTGGTAATGAACTCTTAAATCACTGAAAGGTGCTCTCTGTTCATGTAGGGTGCTGTCTCATACAAGCTTTCAAGTGTGAACAAACTGCCAATATAACAGGCAACATGTACTTTTCAAGCCCTGTACCTCTACTGGGCTCAGAAGTCTGTAAGCACATATATAACGAACCATGAGGTGGAATGGTATTTTTTTACCAGAAGAAGAATGTGATAGTTGCAAACTGACTGCAAACTGAACCTGGGTGAGAACAGCCGCGTTACTATCTTCATTTTTGTTGCGGTGGTGTCCCGGAGAATTTGAAGGATGCTCATTTTCTTTGTGGGATTTGTTCATATTTTCCTTTATGAACTTTCGGCTTTCAGAACGGCTCGTTTTATTCCAGTGGATGTACTAATACTCTGTAAAATCCCAAAGATTTTACGACAAAAACCTTTAAGAGAAAAACGTAAGCCATGGAACTGTTTTGAATGTTCAACTTTCTGCAAAGGATCACGGCAATCAAGACCAGATGCAAAGAAACGTTTGCACATTGCTCATGTACAGTAATTCCTAATGTTTTAGAGAAAAGTGAATTATTTCCTCTTGATTTTAACTGATGCAGCATACATATATATTGAAGATCTTTCTTAACTTATAGATGGGTATTTTATCACTTGGTAAATAACTCATGCAAGTACCTTAAGATGCTAAAGACCTAGCATAATGCCTTAGATCTGTGATTCTGTCTGGTGTATTAACTGTAAGGTTTACAGGTGTATTATATGTGTATAGTAGTCAGATACTGCTGAGTATTTTACCCCTCTTGGGTGTAGAAATTAGATGACCACGTTTTCCCTGAAGTCATTACCTGATTTGGTAACACTTGACTACCTCATTTCGGTGTATTAACTGTGTAGTAACACATCGAAAAGTATTGTAAGTACACAATAATACTGTTAATACTTCGCTAGTAGTAGCGAAAATCTCCTTAATACATGATGTAAATGCAAAATGTGTAATGTTTGTAGCACCCTTACAAGTACATTAAGTAACAAGGGGATTTTCATGATGTACTAACAGTATTATTGTGTATTTAAAGGGGCATTAAACTGCAACTATCACCTTGAACTACGGTGGCCTGTAATTGACACAAATAATAAAAACAGTTTTCGCAACAGAGAAGAGTAAGCTAGCTAATGAGAGCAGAGATACAATAGAAATGTCTAGGGAAGAGGTCATATATCACAATAAAACACAATAAAAGAGTTTTTGTACCAGAGTCGGGCCAGAAAATAAGTTTTTAAAGCCAGAAATCTCAGCAGCTGGCCAAGTAATCGTTAAGTCGTTGGTATTGATCAATAACCCTATCAATCCCTGGTCACTTTGTGCAGTAAAAGCCCTACTTACTGCCCCTTTAAAATACTTTCCCATAGCTTAATACCCTGGAAAGAGGTCATCATGAAGTGTTTCTTTGTGATCACTTGTCGGTTGTATTATTTGTCCAAGTTGTTTGACATCAGAAGGCAAGTGTGTTTTTTTCATGGTACAATGGTAAATCGGAGCAATATGTGAAAGCATGAGGAGAGTGTGGGTGTACGAAGCTCAGTGTTTTCATTTTCCCAGCTGTGATGTTCATATTAAATGTCTCGGCAGTCACACAGTCCAGTAGAGACAGTCCAGTAGAGACAGTCCAGTAGAGTCCAGTAGAGACACTTCAGTAGAGACAGTCCAGTAGAGTCCAGTAGAGACACTTCAGTAGAGACAGTCTCTCTCCCGAGTGTGAGCATTTTATTATGCAAAAGTACAAACGTTCACACCCTTATGCAAGCTGATGACTCTAACGTTGAGCTGACGACTAACGTTGAACTGTCAACTAACGTTGAGCTGACGACTAACGTTGAACTGTTGACGCTAACGAGCTGTCGACTCTAACGTTGAGCTGTAGAGTCTAACGTGCTGTCGACTAACGTTGAGCTGATGACTCTAACATTGAGCTGACAACTAACGTTGAGCTGACGACTCCAATGTTGAGCTGATGACTCCAACGTTGAGCTGACAACTCTAACGTTTAACATTGAGCTGTCCACTAACGTTGAGCTGTCGACACTAACGTTGAGCTGTCGACACTAACGTTGAGCTGTTGACTAATGTTGAGCTGACGACGCTACCGTTGAGCTGTTGATGCTAACGTTGAGCTGTCGACTCTAACGTTGAGCTGATGACTCTAACGTTGAGCTGTCGACTAACGTTGAGCTGTTGATGCTAACGAGCTGTTGACACTAACATTGAGCTGACGACTCTAACATTGAGCTGTAGAGTCTAACGTGCTGTCGACTAACGTTGAGCTGATGACTAACGTTGAGCTGATGACTCCAACGTTGAGCTGATGACTCTAACGTTGGGCTGATGACTCCGACGTTGAGCTGATGACTCTAACGTTGAGCTGTAGAGTCTAACGTGCTGTCGACTAACGTTGAGCTGATGACTAACGTTGAGCTGATGACTCCAACGTTGAGCTGATGACTCCAACGTTGAGCTGATGACTCTAACGTTGAGCTGTAGAGTCTAACGTGCTGTCGACTAACGTTGAACTGATGACTAACGTTGAGCTGACGACTAACGTTGAGCTGATGACTCCAATGTTGAGCTGACAACTCTAACGTTTAACATTGAGCTGTCGACTAACGTTGAGCTGTCGACTCTAATGTTTAACGTTGAGCTGTCCACTAATGTTGAGCTGTCGACTCTAACGTTGAGCTGTCAACGCTAATGTTGAGCTGTGGACTCTAACGTCGACTAACGTTGAGCTGACGACTCTAACGTTGAGCTGACGACTCCCATGTTGCTTTTGCTGCTCCCTAATTTATGATTCATGCCATTGTAAATAAATTATTTTTATTGAGTGGAATCGCCTGAGCCTTTTTATTTCAACCTCAACGACGTAGCCTGCCTCTACGGCCCCTTTAATATCTATAACAGACCAGACCTATTTACTACAGACCAGACCTATTTACTACAGACCAGATCTATTTACTACAGACCAGATCTATTTACTACAGACCAGACCTATTTACTACAGACCAGACCTATTTACTACAGACCAGACCTATTTACTACAGACCAGACCTATTTACTACAGACCAGATCTATTTACTACAGACCAGACCTATTTACTACAGACCAGATCTATTTACTACAGACCAGACCTATTTACTACAGACCAGATCTATTTACTACAGACCAGATCTATTTACTACAGACCAGATCTGGTCAAACCACTGCAAAGATATTGATCGTCTCATTTTGACTGAGTGCAGCTCGGCCTGTGGGTGTAATGCTCTCTGTGGAACAACAGGGGGCGTAGTTGTCCAAGTGTTCAACACAATTACTTCACATTGCTTTCCCCTTAACAGAAACATCTCTGTCATCGTCTCATAATAATCCTTAAGGACTCATAGTGTGTCTGTGGTCCTTAACAGTGACTTTATTCTGTACCACATGTTCCTCCATTCAAGTAAATACATTTATTTTCAGTTTGGTCCTGTATTACTCTGAAATGTTCCGACATTTGTTCATAAATGAGTACCATAAAGTATGATAGGGTCACTATAAATTCACTATTGAGTCCTACAGACACGCTACAGGAATATTATGGGATGTTAGTGGTCTTCAGAGGGGTGAAGTTAAGGTAATGCTCTTCTGAAGACAGTATTTATTTTGGTTTATATTTTTAGATGTGAAGCCTCATGACCACATTCTGGTCACAGTTTCTTTGTATTTATTTATGTACAGTAGAGATGGTCTCTGTAGCAAAGACACTTCCGCCTCAGTGGAAACGGACCAATGAGAACACTCGGCCAGAGAGTGTCTGGTGAAGCAAGATGTGTCACTCCTGCCTACTTTCTGTCCTCTAGGCAAACTATCCAACTTTTTTTTATGTTTCCAAAAATAAAATGTGAATTAGGTGATTCCATCAGAGAATCAATCAATCAATCCATAAATAAACAACATATTTGTCACTTATTTGTCTGAGCTCTTGTTTATTTGCTTCACTTACTTGTCTCATTTGTTTAATTAAAAAGTAGGTAGCTAGCTTATTGGTCTTTTACCTCAGCACTGGTTCTGCTCTTAGATGATGTTTAAGAAGGAGATGCACTTGTGATTTCTGGTGGCTAGTAGTTCTCTATCTATGTTGAATGCACTT
This sequence comes from Gephyroberyx darwinii, assembly GCA_900660455.1. NCBI lineage: Eukaryota > Metazoa > Chordata > Actinopteri > Trachichthyiformes > Trachichthyidae > Gephyroberyx > Gephyroberyx darwinii. The sequence continues at coordinate 3,956 of CABFOQ010049433.1, read as the reverse complement.
ATTGTAAGTTGCAAGTTGAGATTGGTTTTTAGTGTTGGCTAATGGTGGACATACTTCATGACTTCATCCAAAAACAAAGAAATGCACTTTCCAATATTCTAATACAAAATAGTGGAAGTAACTAATTACATTTATTCTAGTTACTGTTGTGTAATGTTTAAGGTCTTAAACTACTGATGATGTTGATGATGATATTAATTATTAAAAAGAAACAAATGGTTTAGCAGGTGCTCTTTCTTGGTCCATGTGTAATCATCATCATTATCATCTTCATCAGGAATGAAGATTCATGAGGTTTCTTGGATAACTTAGCTGCTGTATGCATTAAAGTATCTATCTATATCTATATAGATAGATATAGATAATATCTATATATAAGTATGTATATCTATTATATCTATCTATTAGCTAACTATCCTGTTAGGTGACTATTGAGAAAACATGACACTTCATTGAACCCTGTTGGTAAATTGAATCATTTCAGGAACAAATAAGAGAATATACCAAAGAAAAATAGAATATAAATAAGAATAAAGTGTAATAAACATAACACAACAAACACATGAAAAGTATGAAAACATATAAAACTACAACATGTATGAGGTTGTGCAAAATAACAGCAGTAGAACCTACTAAGACAAAGTAGATTAATGGAAAATATGTATAATATTTAAACATAAAAATACGAACAAAAATTATAAAATATATTGAGAATGGAAGTATATTAAAAGTTACACAGATATAAAGATATAAATATTGTTTTATGTGCAACATATAACAATATTTGTTATTCATTATTTTTCTAATTTTAGACACACAAAGGTTTCCTCACATTGGAGTAGGGTGTGAGGCATCACGCTGTTAGGTAAAGGATCTTTGGCACAGCCGCTGCAGAGGACTCTCAAGCCGGTAAACAACTCTCTCGCTGTGGGTCAACAGTGTCAAGTTAGACACAATGTAATACAGCATGCGGTTAGAATTTTCAAAATAAGAGACTTAGTGGCCAACCTATTTTGCAACGTTTTTTTCGATCAGGTTTGATGACATTTCAATGATCCCCATGGGGAAACTGGATCTATGATCTAGGATATAGATAGAAATAAGACATAGTGAGCACTGAAGAAGGCAAAAAATGGTTATAAGTGATGTTGTGATAAGTAATAAGATGGGTAATCTATGACTTCCAGTTGGTGATAACAACAACAACAACAACCACCAATATAAACACAAATCAATTATATATATATAATAACAGTAACTTTCTTTTTTCCCCATTAAAAGACTTTTCCCCCATATAACTTAACCTGTTAATACTCCTTACTGTGATGTATGTTGAATTGATGAATTTACTTCTTAAATATTTATGTCAGCCTAAAAGGAGGGTGAACTGAGTTTAGCCTCCACTACATCCCTGATTAATAAAAACACATCACCTTTGATAAATGTGTGAGTTCACAGATGTGAAAGTGTGCATCGCTGTCTAATCAAATTTTCAATGCACAGATGGGATATCAATAAAGAGATGGTTGTATTTTCCCCCCGAAAATGTCCTTTTAACAGTGTGTATTCTTATCCACATGGGCCAGTGGGCTTCAGTCATGTGCCATTAAAGCCCAACAGTGCATTAGGGCATTAATCAGTGAAATAAGCTGCTGTAGTGACTGGTTGTAATGACATCCTGTAGTCTTGGTTCTCAGTGGCACATTATTGAAAACTACTATTACTTCTTCCAATAAGAAAGCTGTGAAACTGATAAATGTTTCTTTCCTTTAAGGTATTTTTGTAATTATGTTATGCATCGTTGTGTTTCTGTGCTTTTATGTTTGTCTAATAAAGTTTGGAAAACATTCTAGTCTTCACTCCCCCTCTCCTGCGACAAAGTTTAAGCCTTTACTTTGAAGGCAAAATCGCTTTTTTCCGGTCTTCTCCCTATTTACGCTGTCCGGCTTGACGCTGCTCCGGCTAACATCTAACGTATTAATAAGTGAAAATTATAACATGACGGTGTTTTTTGACTGACTATACCCGGCTGGCCTCTCGGAGGGGTTGTGACTTGGGCATGAGGATTGAAAGCCAGTGTTGTCGCTTCAAATCGACAGGTTTGTATAGCGCAATATCGCTGATGTTGTTTTATTCATTGAGGAACGCTAGCTCTGCGGGTTAGCCGTGCCGCTAGCTGGCTGGTTAGAATTTGTCAAAATGCTAGCCAGAGTACAAAGTGGGACATCCGGTTAGCACTTTCAATATAAAACCGTATTGACGAACGTTCCTCTTGTACGGAGACAACCATATGCCAAACTCCGTTAAAAAAAATTTTTTATGATGCCTTGCTTATCGGCAAACGTACACACGTGGTAGAACATAATTTAATACGTTTTCCATATCTGTAGATTCCACTGTGATGGGCAATTACGAAACAAATACTGACTCACACTTATATTTCAGGGTAAAGTGCCATTAGTGCTGTGAAACTATTTACAAACAGAACACGTATATTAAATAATCTCGTCATTCTTTCATTATTTTTCCTGAATCTGTTTATCCTCGGTTGTTGGTGTTATATCTTCAGTGCATTTCTTCTCTATACCCCAATCCATAATTGCGGATCAAATCATCGGCTTTTATTTTGAAGCCGAAATAGCCGTACTTCCGGCATATGGGTTACTAAACCGGTTGGGCTTGACGCAGCTCTTGTCAACACAGAGCACTGCGGTGTTTCTGCAACGTTATCCCAGCGGCTCACCGTCTGACTCTGCTCAGCCCGGTTAGACGGTTCGGTGTTTTCAGGCTCGCTTGTTCTTACTGATTATTTCCCTGTATTATATTTATTTTTTATTTTACATCGCATGGGATTTATACTTGAATTTATCTGTAAATTACACGCTACCCAGCCTGTTGGGAGGACAGCTGGTGCGGTGATAATACCGGGGGATGCCCTTGACTTGGAGAGAGGGGGGGAGCATCATCGTTTAAGGAACAAAAAAAAAAAAAATGACATTGTGATTTTGTTATTTGTGTGTGTGTCAGGGATGCGGCTCTGCGAGTTCATCGTCTCCCTGCAAGCCTCAGAGCAGCAACGTCCTGCTGAGAAAAGCGTCCGCAAAGTGGAAATGTTGTGTATCTGCAGGGAGTCCTGGCCCAAGAGCTCCGGTGGTCCAGCCGAGGAGGCCTGAGCGTCTCCACCTCCAGATCAGATGGTGGCAGAAGGCAAGTGTGCATGACAAGATAAGCAAAGCCAGAGGCTTCCTGCCAGCGCTGCAGATAAACCAACGCTGAAGCCGTGAGCCCATTTTCTTGTGGTTGTCATACTTTGTTTCACGGGCCTTAGGGAGTAGATGTACCAGTTAATGATAGATGTAACTGGCCTCTGAACTGTAAAAGCAGGCTTGAAACGGGACTGTTTATTGTTATACTCTGAAAAGAAGCTGGCTTTGACTCGTAAAGATGACCGACCCCGAGGAAACCGAGCTGTCAGAGTCCCTTCGGAAGGAGGACGAGTTCTCCAGCGAGCTGGAGGAACCGGCCACCAACTTCAAATCCAAAAGTTTACCAGTTTTGAACGAGACGGCCCCGCAAGAGGAGACCTTACTGACCAGCTCAGTCAAGGTGTCCATAAGTGTGGAAGAGAGCACTGAATTCATCCAGCCCCCAGACAAGACCGAGTCCTTTCAGGCCGAATCCCCGACAAGAACAAACTATTTCCCCAAGCAGGGCAAGGCGGCGCTGAACCGGCCGAGCTCGTACATGGAGAACACCGAGAGCCGCAGGAGTAAAAACCTGGCGAGGAGGAAACCGCCGGGGTTCTTTGCCTCCAGACTAGCTCGAATCCGCCTGCCCAGCAGGAAGTATCTCAGCGTAATCTTACAGGACTCTCGCTGTTTTCTGTTCTGCATGTGCTACCTGACCTTCGTCCAGTCGCTCATGGTGTCGGGTTACCTCAGCAGCGTCATCACCAC
>CABFOQ010049431.1:0-12488 GCA_900660455.1 Gephyroberyx darwinii | reverse complement strand
CAGGAGACAGAGAGGAGGAGGATGATGAGGAGGCGAAAGATGATGAAGAAGAGGAGGAGGAAGACGACGGGAAGAGACAGACAGAAAAACTTGATATACGGGAGACAGGAGGGAGGAGGAAGAGGATGATGATGAAGAGGAAGAACAGGAGAATGACAAAGAGGAGGAGGAGGAGGAGAAAGAGGAAAGAGGAGGAGGGAGTGACAGATGATAAAACTTGATATACAGGGACAGAGACAGGGAGGAGAAGGAAGAGGAGGATGATGAAGAGGAAGAGCAGGAGAAGAATGAAGAGGAGGAGGACAAGGAGGAGGGGAGGAAAGAGGAGCAGGAGGAGGAGAGTGACAGACAAAAAAAAAACTTGATATACAGGAGACACAGAGGGAGAGGAAGAGGAGGATGATGAAGAGGGAGTGTAGGAGAAATGGGAGGTAGGGAGAAAAGAGAGAGTGTAAAAACAGGGATGTGAATCAGAAGGAAAGAGGAAGAAAGGGAGGAAATCAGAGGAGAAGAGAGGAAAATGGAAAGCGGAGGAGCAAATTGCTTGGTGTTGACAGAAAACAGAAGTAAAGGAGAGTATCTGATTAAAAGATATTGGTGATTGGTAACTCTGCACTCAAACTGCCTGAAATCCAATTTTAAAGGGCTGCTCTCTAGCTGTGGTGCCAATAGTGCTGCAGCAGTAGGCAGGAAATATAGCAACGCTGCTACGTGATTGGCTATTGATGGACGCTGTCGTTCAAAAGTTGAGCTGCAGCCGCTGCAAAAAAACGGTTACACAAAATGAATGGTCTTCTGGCAACTGCTTTCCTGAGCTGCTCTCTACGTGTTGGGGACACAGTTGAACATAGTGCGTATATGGATTTCGTATTCCCGCTCAAAGCACCGCCGTTGAACGGTAAAAAGGCTCGCGTGACCGCACAAGTGACCACTGACAACATGTTGATGTGGATAGGAAACCCCATGCTGTTCATGCTAGTTTGGTGGAACTCAGCTCCAGTGTGGCCAGCAGGAATGCAACCGATGGTCTGACTCTCAGACAGCCCCAAGGGATTATGGGTAGAGACCCCGATGAGTTGGCGTGCCATTGCCTCGGCAACTGTAGGGTTGCCCTTTTGCACGTCTAAACACACACACAAACGCACATACACACACAAAGACCCCCTCATCAATCAGAGAAGATGATTCACCCCAGGGTTAGTGTCATGTTGGGTCACAACTGTGTGTGTGTGTGTGTGTGTGTGTGTGTGTGTGTGTGTGTGTTTCTGTGGTCATAACAAGAACAGTACTGCAGTATTGGAGGGTTCCCCTAATGAATCAAAGCAAACTGAACTATATAGCCTAAACAGGCCTTTCTTGTGGTATTAATGGGGTTACCATTGCTCAAGTGTGTGTGCACGCGTGCATGCATGCACATACTTGTCACTCTATCCATCTCCTTGTGTGTCTCTGTTTGTGTGTCTTTGTGTGTATATGCGTGTGTGTGTGTGTGTGTCAGTAATAGCCACATGATTATTCACAGTCATGAAACAATAGAAGAGTCGGTCTCTCATTATGGCATGATTAGATGATCACACACAGACCCTGTTGCAATACTGTGTGTGTGTGTGTTGGCGTGCCTACTGGTCTGTATGTGTATGAAAGTGAGCATTACTTAGCGTGCATGTGTGGTAGGGGCTTGCATTCGTGTGTGTGCATGAGTAAGCATTAGTGCATCTCTGTGTGTGCCTATATGAGCATCTGTTATGTGTGTTTTTGTCTCTGTGTTTCTGTGTGTGTGTGTGTGTGTGTGTGTGTGTGTGTGCGTGCTACTTACAGTGTCCGCAGCTTGGGCATGTGGTTGAAGCTGGACAGGGGGATGAGGGTGATGTTGTTGTTGTTGAGGGTGCTGGATGGAGGAAGAGAGAGAAAAAAGAAAGAGAAGAGAAAAATAGATTGTTAGAAAAATAAGGCCTTGGTGCCACAGATTGGTCTGGTGGTTAAGCTCTGACGCAGGCCGAATAAAAGGCTATCCAAAACGCAGGTTCAAATCCCTGTCAACACCTTCCCCGGGACCTCTCGCAGAAAAATAGAAGAAAAAAGGAATTGCTGCTGTCAATAAAAACCCTCAAACCTCCAATTGTGGTGTTTTTTTATTTACGTGAATCAAAAGTTTACACAGACCCCCGTGTGTTCATGTGCTACATGACCTTTTGACACACCAACCCCAATTGAAACACATTTTGATAGCATTTTCAATTGTGTTAGAAATCAATGTCAGCTACACAAGTAAAGATAAAAAGTGTCTAACTAACAAGCAGGTCACGACTGTCTCTGAGTATTAGCTCTCTCACAAACTGGGCTCTGTCTAGCATCGACCGTAAGTGGAATGAAAAACACGCTTGACTTTTGTTGTCGTTACAACCAAACAAACTCTCGCGATCTCACTCACTCAACGGCTGTCGATGCTCAAGTATGAAATGGAGACACAGAGCGGGGAGAGAAAACACACTCATGGGACGGCGATCGCATCAAAGCAATCCACGGGGATCTCCGACTGCACTGACAGACTAGGAGTAAAGCTGCATTGGGGGTTGCTGGGTAGCAGAATACCCACAATGCATGAGGCAATGCACACATGCACAATCATACACCAATGAACCAAAACACAAAACTGGAAGAATATATGGAACTACTTTTTGTTTGAGGAAAACATGGGATATGCTTAAGTCTGCACATCTTTTGAGGCAGATTATGACTTTTGAGGCTTGGGTGTCAAGTTACAGACATTTTCAAGACAAGAAGAAGTCAAAATTGAACACCTGAGTAATGTTTCATGTCACGTTAGAGATCCAAGGATTTCTAGAATGTATACTACAGTGTAAAGTAGAAGTTATTCTGGTGGCTTGTGGGAGCCAACAGCAACACAAGCCAATATAACGCTTTGCTTGTTTGTTTTTTTCCCCAAATCTCTTGGGCCATTAATTTCACTGGCTAGGGCTGGTTTACTTTACACATCATCTGAAACCCTGTGTATTCAACCGGTCATCTCTTCAGGAAGAATGAAGAAAAAACTAGTGATTTTTACCATTGAAACCCACTCACATTTTACAATGTCTTTAATACTTTTGGACGAGGACAAGGTCAGCTCTTTATGTGAAAAAAGGCAAAATTCAAGATGAAAGGTTTTCCATGGCACGCCGATGGTACGAGTTTGAATTTCACTAACTAAAATGAAGGGTGGTTTGTTTTACATTTTGTCGTCATAACTGTTCAAAGTAGGCTCATTACCGGGGGTTTGCTCTGTTTTGACTAACACCCACTCGTACTTAAAATAGACTGTTTTCGCTTTGCTCTGTTGATGTTAACTTCTTTGCTTTCTTTCTCTCTTTCTCTTTCTTTCCGATTCCTTCTTTACATCTCGCTTCCTCCCTGCCAGTGTAGCCTCAATGGCCTTGGTAGAAGGATTGAGTTTCGCTCTCTCTCTCTCACACACTCACACACACACACATGCACACACACACACACACACACACACACCAGGAGTGCTGCTATGGTCAGCCCTGTCAGGGGTGATTCCACCCAGTATATATAATTTAATTGTGGAATAACAATAATTTCCCTCTGCAATTTCCCTGTCAGTTATTCTCCCACTCTCTCTTTTCACCGCCCCCTCCCGCTCCTCCATCTCTCTGCCTTAATAAAGTAGTGCCTGGTCTGACTTAGGCCAAGATAAACACTAAAAACATCATTTAGAAATCCACAACTATGTTTTATATCCTGGTCATTTTCTCCCAGTTTATTTTACACGCCTCTGGCCATGGCTGCACTCTTAAAAAATTGTTGATGGCCATGAAATTGAAGAGCTCATAAAACAGGTATCCATTTTGGAAAAGAAAGAAATTGTTACCTGAAGTTCATCATTCAATATCTCCAAAACATAAAAAGTAAAAGTGAAATAATTTCACCAAACAAAGACTTGAGCTGTCTAATATCCTTTAAAAAGGACCAAGGGCAGGTATCATATTGTGATGGGGTTCATATCTCAATGAACAAAACTCATTTCTAAATAATACTGTTGTCCCTTCTTTGTTCCTCGGGTTACTTGTGATTATGGGATTCACAAACATTGACCTTTTCTGCTGTAGCTCAAGGAAATCAACTAAATACACGCTGTGTCGGCTTCATGACAATGCATTAACACATTTTCAGTATGTCTTTTTAAGAGTGCAACAAGGGCTGGTGCTGTGTAAAATGATCTCAGGCAAAAATGGCCAGAATATACTTGCGGATTCCTTAAACGTGTTTTTTTCAACTCCTTTAGTGTAAAGTGTATCTGATTGGTCCAGATGGGGATTTTCCACTGGTTTTGTTCCCCACCTAATGACAGTCTAAACTTTCTAATCCTGCGACCTTGACGGATCCAAAGCACAACACTTCCACCGTGTAATCACATGGTGCAACCCGGAACATTGGCTGTGTAGTCACTATCGCATTTACAAAGGTTTCACAACTGATCTCAGGGTTAGGAAAATACTTTGTGCACTGTGTATTTAGTGGCCTGTGTTGTTTCCAAAGTGATTTCAGGGTTTCACTGTCCTGCTTCGTGCCTGTTTCAGAACTGATTTTAGGCTTACTGTTGGGAAATGCTTCATATACTGAGGTTGTGTCCAACGATGGAGAGTCAGATAGTTAAGTAGTAGGTGAACGTTCAATAGTTTCAGCCAATCAATCTGATTGGCTGATAACCAGGGAGCTAGTTAGCATTTCTTCTTGTTTTTCCCTGTTTTTTGTATGTATAATAGTTTGAAGAAAACTATCCAGACACTACATATGCATGTAACTGTTGTATAAAAGCCATAATACACCGGAGCTTGCTCTTTACCGTCACTATGGGGACTTTGGTGATGCTGTTGGTACAAGGCACAATCAGTACTGCATCACCATTAAATGTGTACAGTACAGAATACCCTCACAGATATTACTGCCATGTTGCTGTATATCTATACATCTATGGAGAAAAGTCATGACCAGAAGTTCATTATTCAATATCTCTAAATTATGGACAATCGAGTCATAAAAGTGTTCCCGTTTTGTCCATGAAGACAGTGACTTACCTACCAGCTTAAAAATGAAAATAATTTTACTTTGCTGTGTCATGTCAGTGGACATATTTTTTGAAAGAAAACTGGAAAAAAGCAATGAAAATGGTCATTATGGTTCTCTTGCTGTTTATTCTGAGACATAATGTTATTCAGGGCTGCCCTTTAAACACAAAACACGATTCATGCAGATGTGGCCGATGTAGAAGCCCCACTTCATACTGCAAGCTGAACCTCCCTGTAGATTCATTATTAGAAGAAAAACACTCTTCAGAAAATTTTAATTGTGTTTTCTTTGCAGCCAAGGAACGACCCGACATCTGTTTGTGAGACACAAAGCCTGTATTACAAAACGCCCATTCAGATCCCCTTATAACATTTGAGACTGCAGTGACTGCTGCGGTAGTAATGCATGATGCCTGCATGTGTGTGTGTGTGGTCTCTGTGTGTTTGCCTGCTTATATGTGTACATATGTGTGTGTGTGAGAGAGAGAGAGATAGAGAAAGAGAAAGAGAGAGAGAGAGATGCTATCATACGTGTCTTTGCCGCAGCCTACACACTGAGGTCAATGCCTGACTCATCAATCTCCTCCCCCTCACACACACACACATGCACGCACACATGCACACACGCACACACTCATAGGATTAATTGACTGTTTGTATTGGTCTGAACATTCTCTCCTGCTTTTTTCGGATACTGGGTATTACACTAGACGTGAAAAATACACGTATCCTGAAAAACTGCTTCTGACCGTGAGGTTATTCTGTCATTATTTGATGGCACGGTTTTGTTCAACTGTGTACACCGGCTAAGGACAGAGACAAAAGACAGAGAGGGTATGAAACGCAACAAAGGTTGTGAGATGGGATCGGACATTCACGCTTCCAACCATGTGATCTTTGTCAGCCAATTGATTCCTCAGCTCTTGCATGAATGCTTCAAGACCTTGTGGTCAAAATGAAGCAAGTGGGCGGTATTCCACCTAACGGATATCTATCGTTCTTCATGCATTCCTTGTTAGGAGAGAAATCGTTTGGAAAAGTTTTGTTCTCTTTTCAGGTGCCGGGCACAAAGGTAGACAGATGGCGGCACCAAGGAATGTGGCCTTTGACCGTCCCATTTTGTCAGGTAATTGATTGTTGGTTGAATGGCTGCCGTGGGACTGTGTGGTCACAAATTTGGCAAATAAACCGAGCGTGTGTCAGTGTTCTGCAGAAGTCTTACATTCCCTAAAGGCAAACCGAAAAAAAAAAAAAAATCAATTCCGTTTTCCCATTGACGGCTATCCATGTTGACTTTTCACATATCTGTTGCAGGCCAGGGTCACGAAACATTTCTGATATGACGCAGACATCAGATTTGGCGGACTCTCACTGACTCACAATGAGTGAGCAGGTATGGGTTCAGCGTCTTGCTGAAGGAAACAGCACACATGGCTGTTGTTGGACATACTGTCTGCTGTGGGGATTAAACCGGTCTGACGGGGCTAATAAAGGCAGTATTCAACAGGCGTACTAACCCCTGAGCCCTTCCAGGTCAAGGTCATGGTTTCTTTTGATGCCGTGGCCCCACTGATCATTCTGTTTTTTGTTTCATGGGTTTATCATGAACTGGGGCGTGCAGTTAAGAGGCGAGGGGGAGTGTGCTCGCAAAAATATGCATGCCTCTCTCTCTCTCTCTCTCTCTCTCTCTCTCTCTGTCTGCACTTAACTTGTGTGGTGTGTGTGGTGAAGCTAAGCATCAGGGGTCCATTACATCTTTGATAATGTCTGTTGTTGTAACAGTTGGTGATGCCGTGCTAGTGCACCGCCATAGTTGTATTTAGGGTGGACACGTTGATTTTCATGACGTGGTGCACTTTGTTTATGGTATCTCGGTGTCATATTCTGGTGTCAGATTGTCTTTAATTGATTGCGTTGCCCGTAGTGAAGCTTCATCCTTCATTTGCGCACGTGGATGCCAAAAATATATTCCTGTTTGTGTGTGTGTGTGTGTATGCTTATATATGTATTTGTGACTGGCTCCACAAAGCCTGGGGAGCCAGTGTGTGAGTGTAAGAAAGTGTGTGTGTGTGTGTGTGTGTGTGTGTGTGTGTGTGTATGTGTGTTTTCTATTAGTCTCTATTATGTTCAATCAGCCTTAACAGACACAGATCAATACGCTGACAGAATGTCTGAATTACTACTCCCACTAAAACACAGCACAACAATGTAACTTTATGAGTGTGATTACAACCGATATTGACTCCATGCTCAGAACAATTATTCTCTCTCGTAATCACTAACATTAGTTATGGTCAGGGAAAAGGAGCCGTGTGAAAAGGGAGCACAGATGTCTGAATTACTACGCACAGTGTAAAACAATGTAACTTTATGTAACATCATCAACTGGGCATGTTTAGTGTTAGTAGGTGATCTATGGAAAGCTGGACTCACACAGCAGGAAGATTTGTCCTCTAATGGAACAGATATCCACGAATGCAACAGAATGATTCATGCATTCACTGGTATTCCTTTGCAATGTGAACGGAAAAGAAGCATTTTTTTTGACTTGGGTAGTTTTTCTGTTTGTGGTTTTGTCTGCTTTGCTTGTGTATGAGAGCAGCTTTACAGAGGAGGGGAAGTGGTTTACGTGTTCACTGATATATACATGCAAAGACTTGAGGTAGAAACATGACTGTGTGATTTCTGAACAACTGGGACTTCAATAAAAAACATTGTTCATAGAGAGCATAATCTAAATGTGTAAATAAAGTGTATTAGGCAAAAAATCATGAATTATGTATTTTTCTCTCCTTCTTTGTGAATGGTTTTGAAACTAATATATTCTTGATTTTGTGCACCAATATACAACTGAACACTTTCCAAAATACTATATATCCATTTTGGGAAAAGATAATCAAAATCAATCAATCAATAATCAAAAGATTATTGAAGATGTCTGAAATATAGGGGACCCAATATAGGGGATTTTCTAAGCCCTGAGACTTAAGATGAATGCTACAATTTTAAAATTATCATCATTTGTTTTAATATTGTGTTATTAAAGATTTTGTAATAGTAGATGTGCCGTTTCTACTGCTGTGTATCTCATTTTGGGATGAACTCTACACCAACGCTCAAAAACAGACTGAACTGAACAGTGTTTCCCTTGGATCGTCTCAAGGTCAAGCCAGAGCAGGTTCCAGGAAAAATACCTGCCGGCAGACTCAGTCTCACTCTGAAAACTCAGATCAATACTCTATTGTACGAACACCACAGAAACCAAAACAAAGAAACATCATGACCATACTAACAACTACATTGTTGCTACAATCGATAAGATTGTTTTTAGTAATTGCCTATATCAGTTTAACTACAAAAGGCCCAGATGTGACAAAATGAAGAAACCATCATGTTTTATAGAGGAAAGAAGGGTTCCAGCTGGTTATTGGTCCTATCTTATTCCTATTTTTCCCTAATACTGTGCAATGTGCGAAATGCAATGCTTTATAATTGGAAACTATGTGACCAATTTGAAACCCACACGGTCATTCAATCACAGTACAATTACTTCATTTTATCTGTTTAACAGTAAAATGCCAACTAGGACTTTCAATTTGACGCTAATACAAACTGGCCTCTCTCTCAATGCGATCCTTCCAGTGATACACTGTTCAGTATTAATACCACAAATAAAATGCAATGGAAAGGTTATGCCGTTATGAACGCTAAAGCTACATCAAGCTAACATGCCTGTTTTCTAAATGGAATCTTTTCAGGACCCAAATTGGAATTCCAGTGCAGTGATTGAAAAGATATTGATTGGAAAGATTGAATGCTGTTGAGTGTTATTTGGTGGTGAAGAAAATAAATTGAGTAAACGACAAAAGGGTAGATGGGTCAGACAGGTGAGGCATCTATAGATCCACACAGAGGCGTGGCTAAGCAGGAAGAACAGAAGCTTGTCGATTCCCATCCAAAGCATGTATTTAGATCAACTGTGAACCAAATGTAATCTCATTTTTGAGTGTTGACATGAAATTCTATTTTTAAACAACACTTTATTTAGTTTTTCACAGATTTTTTTTGTCATTACTGGATGTCACAAAAGCATAAAACCCAGAGATAACTTGTCAAGTGTGTCCAGTACTGTGACGACTTTTTCCTTGTCACTGAGGTTTGTGTTCCTGTAGGTGGCGCTCTTTTCTTTGTCTGTTCAGCCATGGCGACTGGCTATTGGCGACTACCCAGCTCTTCCTTTATTTATTACAAAAGTATCGGTCTACTATTGTTGTTGTGGCTGTAATGCACCGTCCTAACAGGGAGTTCATTTTTTCCAGTGCTATGCTCAGACACTTTCTCACACAGTAGCTGAAAAGGCGTCTACTACCAAGGGCCTAAAAGACCCTTTCAGTCGTGTGAAGGGCCCTTAGCATCTTCCCTATGGCCTCATTACAGAGTCAAGAGTGGAGGCGAGCGGGAACGCATGGACACTTCATTCCTTCAGTTCACTCTTTTCATCACACATTTGTTTAACCGCTTCACTCCTACTGTACCATCCGTGTGTGTGTGTGTGTGTGTGTGTGTCGGGGGCAGCAGGGTCTTGTCTAGCTAAGATTCACAGACCCTTGAAATAATCAGTCACCTCAGAGATGCACAATGGTACAGCCCAATGTTATGGGTGTGTGCATGGAGGTGTAGGAGGGTGGATTCACAAATCATCTTCCTGGTGAGTGTAAGGTTTTAATATTTTTGTAGCTCGCCTGCTGTAATTTCATGGAAATGTGTGAGAGACAACATTGTTGCACAGTGATGACTTTTGATGGCTTTTTTTCATTTGCTGCAAAAGCGGAGATGAAATTGTACCGTTGTTCCTCAGTAGAGCTTGCTTGTTGTTATAAAAGCTGACCACTTGTTTGTGTATTGTTGTAATGTATAACAATAATTAACGTTGACCATCTAGTCTAGTGATTGTTGATTCTATTGGTGATTTGCTGTCTAAGTATGCAAACACTATGTCATCAATATGACTGATACTGCGGGTGTGTAAGGAGTGCTTAGCTAGGAGGTAGTGTTGCATCTTTTGTGTAGCCACATAGTGCTGCGGGTAACGTGATCAGCTGGTAATGTGCATCAGTCGGCTTGGTCAGTGCCACAGGGGTCACGTGCACTATACTGCACTGCTAGCTCAGTTGTTTTTTTCTGTTTTGACTTGCCTCAGAAGGCCCAACAACTAATTTGGTCTGGACACGCCACTGTAGACTGGAGGTGGACTAGAATTGGACTGGAGGTGAACTGGAGGTGGACTGGATGTGAACTGGAGGTGGACTGGAATATGGTCTGCAGACCATGTGAAAGCTCCTTTGCCTCATTCAGTGTGCGTTCTTTTGAACAGCGGATTTCAGCTTTTAACGTGGAGTGCTTTTTGACCTTGTTGACTTTAAGATTGGGCTCTAAAGGTCTATGAGGTCTGCACAGGGGCTACAAGGGGCTTTAAGGGCCTTAAGGCATAATAGTTAAGGGCTTTTAGGGGAGGAATAGTCTCGTATTTGAGCAGGGCAGGGGTGAACTTTCCCACGGGGCTTGATGCCGACTGCTTTACCTTGGCAGGTCGGTGTTCAAAGTGTGCGTGTGTGTTTTTTTTGTTTTTGAGTGTGTTTTGTATGTGAGTTTGTTCACGTGTGTGTGTCTTTGCGCGCATGTTTGTGCACCTATGTGTGTGTGTGTGTGTGTGTGTGCGCGCAAAGGGGCTACTTTAATAAACTCTTGAGTGTTTGAACAAGCAAAGTCCCACAATTTACTCCAGACCCTCTCATCTGAGAGAAAATTGACATTTCCAGAGTGTCGCTATTGGAAACCACCCTGGGAAAGCTCAACTGTTTACAACGACAACCAATAAAAGCACCAGGGGGTTGAGTTAATTACTAGTTAGGGTATTTCAAGACCAAATCTTGAACTCTGTTTTGAGCCTAAAATTATGAATGTAAGAAAGTGAATGGATGATTGACCATTTCCAGTTGACTAACAATGTTCACTGTAAGGAATTTCTCTCTCAAAGAAATACACTCGACATTTTGAATTTCTGGTGGCAGGAAAGAAGTTTCTGTATTGGTGCTTCAATTCATTTAAAAATGGACGTTTGCATTGTTCTGTGCTGAAAGCAGTAGCTGCTGAGCGCTGAAGCTTTTTGGGCTGCCTGAAGGACAAAGGCAGAAACTTTTTCCCACGATGTGACGAGTTCAAAGGATAATAACAGATCAAAAATCAAAATATGACGGTATCGCTCTGAAGTGTTAAGAGTTTAGCTAAAAGACCCGCTCTTCAAAACCACAGTCAGATGTTACTGGTCTTAATCGAATTAACTGACACAAAGTAAACAGGGTTACAGGACGATCCTGATGAACGATTCCACATGGTTTGGCAGGGGGCTCCGTGTGTGTGTGTGTATGTGTGTGTGTGTGTGTGTACAGTACGTGTAAGAATACAACGCCAGCTCTTTGCTTTCTGATATATCATAATCTGTCACCCTTGTTTTCTGATCCAATAGAAATAGTTTATGGGTTTGGAAAATGAAAACCTGCAACCGACTCGGGAAGGGAAGCGAGTGAGAGGAGAGAGGCGAGAAAGAAATAAGAGAGGGAAGGATGAAATGATATGGGAGGGAGAAACAGAGAGGTAAAAATCTACTGATGAGACCATTACACCTCAAACGAGGACAAATTGGACTGCAGATTGCATCTCTTCTTCTACTCTTTTCCCCCCTTTCCTTTCCTTTGCTCTCTTCTCATCTAATCAATCTCCTCTCTACCTTCCTCTTTCCCTCTTTTCCTTTCCTCTCATCATCATCGCTCCTCTTCTCTCCTGTCCTGCCACCCAGTAGGATGTGATTAATCGTGCGTGGGTCAGACTGCTGGCACCAGGCTCTTCCAATATCTGCCACTATTCCCTCCTCTGCATAAATGGCCTATTACCCACTTAGCTGTTGCTCTGTCTGCCAGCACCCCCTCCTCTGCAGGACGGTGTATAACCTGTACGGCTGTTCCCATGTCCATCACTCTTCCCTCTTCTGTGTAAATGGTCTATTACCTACTAAGCTGTTCCCGTATCTGTCAGTGCTCTTACCTATATGGCTATTCCAATATGTGGTAGTACTCCCTCCTCTGTAAAATAGTGCACTACCTATATGGCTGTTCCAATATGTGTCCTTATTCCCTCCTCTGTGTTAATGGTCTGTTACCTTCTTAGCTGTTCCAGTATCTATCAGTGCTCCCTCCTCTATAGGATGGCAGTAGTAGTCTCTTCGTCCCCACTCTCTCGCAATTGAAAACACGTATTTCTAAACCCACCGTTTAACGGCATCCGACTGACTCCTGCTCCTTCTCCCTCTCTTACTCCCCTTACTCCCCTTCACCTCTGTACCTC
>CABFOQ010049430.1:0-16956 GCA_900660455.1 Gephyroberyx darwinii | reverse complement strand
CCACTCGATACAAATGGCGTATTATTTCTGAGTGAAGGATAAGCAACATGTCAACCTGCTGCGGTACAGCTGATCTGTTCAACGTAGCCTGAACTCAGAGTGATAGATTTACAGGTCAGTCTATGGATTATTCATCGTCGTCGTCATCGTCGTCATCGTCATCGTCGTCGTTGTCGTCATCATCATCCTCAGTGTTGACTTTGCCAGAGAGCACATCTTCAATCCAATGCTCCAGCTCCTGGGCGGTGGGCAAGTCCTCCTCGTCGTCCATCTCCATCCACAGGCTGTCGGCCTGCGCACAAAGAGACAGAAGAGGGACAGAAGGATCAGATAACGTCAGCGGAGATCCAACATGGCACTCATGGTGGATTTGATTGGACAAAGTTGTCACGGACTTACATCGGTGACATTGACAACGCCAATCTGTGGTCTGAACAGGTCCACCTTGAAGGTCTTCTCCCAGTACGGGATCAGCTGATGGGGAGTGGTGAGAGCAGAGCGTTAGAGCTGTACTGAGCAGAACATCTGCCTATCCACATCTTTGGTTTTATGTTTCACCACTCTCCTGGCTGTCTGTCTGCCAGCCCACCCGTCTGTCTACCTGTCTTTCTGTTTATCAGTGTGTAGCGGGTGTCATTTCTCACCAGGGGGAAGTCATCGGGGTCAATCCAGACAATGCTGAGGTCAGGGAGGTGGGTTTTACCCCGGGCCACCTCCTTCAGGATCTCCAGGAACTCGTAACCATCTGTGAGAAACCAGCACCACACAACATGAGGATACCAGTTAGTCCTGCAACTGCTGTAAAACTGTCCCACTGGCTCTTGTGTTCAGCTGCCCTTCCAAAAGTCATCAAGCAAGTGATTTGATATTTGATATTTGATATTTTGCAAAGTAAGCTCATGCTGGTGCCAGTGTTCTCACCAGGGTCCTCTTCCTCCGCAAAAGCCACAATGTGGATCCCTTCGATATCATCCTCCTGAGAAGTAGAAATGTGACGTTACATCGAGTATAGAAACAAAAGTTAACAAAACTTAACTTAAAGTTGTTTATCTCACCCCTCCAGCCAAAAGATACTTACCCATGTCTCAAACATGTCCTCTGCACGCAACTTCCTCAGGGTTGGTCTGATAACACAGAAAAGACATTGAATGGCATCGCACGTCAACCCCATGGATCCCAAGACACTAATTCCTCACAAAATCACACAGCAGAGGGTCAAATACACATTCGGTGAAGAGAGTAGTACCATATTGCTCCTTCTTTACCGTCTGTGCTCAGTTATGAACTCCACCAGTTCCTCCTCGGAGTGCGGCTTGCCTGGTATGGTGGCGGGCTCCTCCATGAAAGGCTCGTAGAAGTCCACCTCGTTCATCTTCAGCGTCAGCTCCTTGGCCACCTGAAACACCACAGAGAGCTGAGTCAAGCGACGACGACAGGTCTAATTTGTAGCTTTCATTTCTTTTACCATTAAAGGCTGTGTTACTCACAGCTTTCTCAAAAGTGGCAAAGAATTTAATGTAGGGCTGGAACTGCTCTGCAGCTTCTTCGAATGCATGGTAGTCTGAGGATAAAAAGAGGAAAAGACGATAGAGTCGGAGTTTGTTGGGGGAGTGCGATGAAAAATTAAGCAACATATGTATTTGTAAGTCTTATGAGCAAAAGGGTTGTTTTGTATTCTTTCAGCAGAACCATTAGCGCACATCTGCTGTCTTTGGCCTGAGGAAAGAGGACACTGACACATCAGGGAACTGAAATAGCTGAACTTTGACCCCTGGTTCATGCTCCCACAGTCGGTCAGAGGTGATGAAGCAGGCGCTCAGCACCGTGAGTACGCTAGACTCAGTTCTTACACGGCCTATGAAAAAAGGCCAGGCGCTGACAGCTGTGTGTGCAGCCGTGGTAAAAATGGATCTGTAAATCCATGGAGATTTTACAATGAAGGACGTGAGCCATGGAGAGACACATATTAATACTAATACTGATACTGAGCAATCACAAACATCACTGACATCATCACCACAGCCTCACACACTCACGCTCAGAGTCTTCGCTCTTGAAGTAGCCAATGAGGCGGATGTCCTCCTCCATCCTATCAAAGGCTCTCAGCTCCAGGGCATTCCCTATCACCTCCACCGGCTCGTCCAGCATCTAGAGACAGGCGGGCGGAGAGAAGGCGAGAGAGGAGAGTACTGGGGTCAGTTGTACTGGCGTTGATCAGTGCTAGCAGGTGAGAAGCTGCTTCAATATCAGTCCACTTACATCCAGCAAGAACTCCACCAGGGTGTTAGCGGAGAGCAAGCCATCGAACTCGATCACTCTGTCGGCTTTGAAAACATACACGCTGCCCACCTCCACGAGGCCTATGGTCAAGAGAAATTGCATCATAGATATTACACACACACACACATTTTCCTAAGGTTCTGCTGACTAAATAACTATGATTACAGGCACTCCTGATTCAAGACACAAGTCAGCTAAATAGAAAATTCTGCTGTAGTCAATAATCTTATCCCTGCTCAAGAAGTGTGACTGATAACGCTCCACTTACCCAGTTTCTTAGCCACCTTGGCGTCTTTGTGGGAGTCGACCATTCCAAACCCAATGTCTTTCTCCTCCATGACCTGGGCTGCCAGCTGCAGCAAACAGAAAAAGATTGTGAAGGACCAAACGATGAGAAAAATGTCATGAAATAATAGAAAAGAGAAACAAAGACAAAGAAAATGCTATTAAACCCATTTTTTTCTTCTTCCCCGGTGCAGTTAAATTATTGGATGAGGCTGCTTTCGTGAGAAGAGTGAACGGGTCTTACTTCTGGCGCTGACGACAACATAGCAATAAGTCATATCTAGTCAGATTTGAAGTACACATGTACACACAGACAAAAAAAACACGTAACCAGGGTCCCTGTGTTGGCAAGATGACAGAGGGGCTGAGCTAAGGATTAGCGGTGACGTTGTTGACAAGACAACAACCCAGGGAACAGAACAGCCTGGGGGCCACAGAGACACAGTTACATAAGCAGAGGCGCTGCTTTGCTCTATATATAACCAAACCATTATATTATAGGGCTGGTCACTGAGCTGCCAATTAGTTTGCCTGCTGATTGCAATGGTTGGCCAGTCATCCATCCATCCACTCACTGTGTTGCGCTAAATACACTTAGGGTTTTGGCTAGAATTACGGACAGGAAGTGGACCAGACTTCAGACAGGAGCTGGGTGGGACAAATCAGTATATCACTCAAGTGTTCAACACCTGTCTTACTCAGCACAAGCAATCGCCATTGTACAAAATGTACAACTTTGACCTCTTTTACCTCTGACCAAGGGTGACTATGTATGTATACTGTGATCAGTATGTGATCACATACAGCTAACCTTTAGGAAGAAGTCAGGTATGTGTTGATCTTTGTACATGGGTGCAGTGGTGCAGCTCTAGCTAACAGGACCCACCTGTGCTGTGCAAAATAACTGAAGCTATTATCAGGACTGCCAGACTGGGCTCAGGTTACCTTCAACAGATCAACTCACCATGGGCCGTGTGTAACATGAGACTGGGCACAGTGCACACTGTTGCACACTGTACAGGATTCAGACACAGAGATCAAAAAGTCAATTAGAGATGTATCTGCCCAGTTAAGCCTGAATATCAGATACATTTAGAAGTCTTATTTTTGGTTGTCGAATCCACCACGAAACCGAGATGCCCTTCCCGTGCATAGCTCAATAACACAACACACGTGAGCTCCTGTGCTATTTCTGCTGGTAGAGGAGAGCTATGGGGAGAATGACATATATTTCTATGGGACGGAGGTGCGTATTGAAGCAGCCTGATAGAAATGACCTTAACTGACACACACACTGACCTTGAGGAAACACACATACTTCCATGCATATGGTGATATCTGGGGACACTGAGATGGTAGGCTGTTAATGTCTGACTTCAATGTGCAGCTCAGCCAAATGTAGTCTCTGGAGCGACTGACCTCACCAGTGGGCTCTCTGCCCATTGGAGCACCACTGGCCAGCTACTGTACCGTGAATCAGTCATATGGGTCTGGTTAATGGGCTGAGATGACCTAGTCACCCCAGACGATTAGCCTCCACTCCTCATGCCACCCCCACCAGCCCAGACTCCTCCTACCAAACCATACCTCCTTGTCCTTCTCTTTATCTTTCTTTATCTTCACCTCCCCCTCCATCGGCAATTACATTATTTTCCACCATATTTTTCATTCAAACTGTCCTGTCCTCCCTGCTCAGCTCTCCTCTGTCCTACTCCTTCAACCTTCTCTACCTGCTCTCCCTTTTCTATCTCTTCTTCGTCCTCACATCTTACCTCCAGCACCAGCTCAGTCATCTGGTGTTGTTTCTGCAGCTCCTTGCTGTCCGGTATGGGCTCGTGGTAGAGCAGGCACAGCATACTATGCTTCTTCAGGGCCTTCTTGTAGTTCTTGTCGTTGATGTCCAGAACACGGTCCTTCCCATCGTAGTGAGGAAACTCCAGGCCCTTCTCGGCTGGGGTCAGAGGCACGAGGCTCAGGCAAGGGAGCAGGAACAACCACAGGGAGCGCATGGTCCGCGGCTACCACACACCCCCAAAAGTGAGAGAGGATGGCTCGCTTACAATATTTAGGATCGTACAGCCGGGAAGGTCACCAGAGCCCTGTGAAATTGTAGGGAAATGCTGCAGAAGGGTGCAGAAGTAAAAGTGGGAGGTCTCTCCTCAAACTTCCCGAGCTGTCCTCAGAAATCCAACTGCTATCGGCACGCGCACGACCGCTCGTTCACTCCTCGGCTGCCTCTCTCCAGCAGAGACAAAGGGGAAAGAGGAGCGCTGTCGGGCCTGTGAGGGACTGGGAGCCAGATACCATACATAGCAGCGCCTCTCTCCCCCAACCCATGCAGGACAGGCCCATTTTTAGGAGACCAGTTGTTTGAAGCCTAAAAATAAAGAGGCAAGTGAGAGAGAGAGAGAGAGAGAGAGAGGGGAGGACAAGAGGGGAGCCTGATAGCAGGTTGTGGGCCCCTTAAGCACGATCTCCTCGCCTACGCATCTAGTGATGTGGCAGAAGAGGGAGTTGAGCCCCAGAGATTTGGGGGTTCAGTTATTTTGAGGTGTGTAAGTCTGCCGGAGCAGCGGGCACAGTGGACGGGTGGTTCGGTGCTGGAGTGGAAAGCGGTCATGTATTTTAAGTGACAGCTCACCGGACAATCTGCCAACAGGTGTGCAAAGGGCAACTGGAATATCTCCGAGTGTAGAAGTGACCGCGTAGTGGCCGGTCTGCAGATGTGCTGCAGCAACTTTAGCATGTGCAATGTGCTGTCTGACAACTACTATTTATTTATATACGATAATGTGTGTGTGTGTGTGTGTGTGTGTGTGTGTGTGTGTGTGTGCAATCGATGCCCTCCCTGGCACCGCAGCTTCTCTGTCTTTTGTTCTGTGCCGGGCAGAAACAGGAACTTGATCTCTTAACTCTCTCATTGTTGCTTTGGCTAGGATTGGAGCAGCCAGAGCTCACAGCACACTGTGGCGCTGTGAGCGTAGCGCATTCCTACTATAAGCTGCTTGTTATGCTAGTCTTCACTCTAATTTAAGTCCAATGAGCTACATTATTGAGGATACAATTAGTAATTTCATGAAAGAAAAGGGGGTTTAAAAAGAAGAATGAGGAAGGGACAAATTAGGAGGTAGGCCAACTGCAAAAGTGGTAGTTCATAATGTCAATTTCATTTCTAATCACAAAAAATGAGTTAAATGTTTCTTGTTTGCGCCACAATATGTGCATGATTTCATTGAGTGATGGAGGGATGTGGGTTCTCTTTCTTCTCAGACCTGTACACTCACTCACAGATCGTACGCTGACTTACGACACTAAACACAGAGCGGCAGCTGCACCTCTATTTTTACGTCTCTCATTGGTCCCCCTCCTTCTCATCTCCATTACTCCCTCCCTACTCTCCTCCGCCTCTCTCTTGTCTGGGCTCTGTGTTCCCCAGCGGCCTGGGATGGAGCCTGTGCTGCCCCCTACAGGCAGAATGCTGCATGTCCTGTTGAGCCACTCCTTATTACAGGGTTAGGTCCCAACATATGAGCAATGTTGATGGATCAAGGATGGTGCTGTAGCAACAAGTTAGATACACAACATAGACGTCTTTATTCTGATTAAAGCTTCACTAACATAATCAATTCACTATGATGATGATGATGATGATGATGATGATGATGATGATGATGATGACGACGATGACGATGACGTGCTCTGTGTCATGTGCCTGTTTACATCAGCTGGCCGCAGGGTTGCTGATGACGTTGATCTGCTGAATCTGAGCAGGCCAGTCTTCCTCGATGTATTTGTGGTAGGGGTCGTCGGAGTGCTCCCTCCTCTTGGACTTGACCGTGCTCACCAGGATGGCCACGACGATGAAGGCAAACATGCCGATCATCACCACCAGGTACCAGATGACGTTGCTGAAGTTCTCCTCAGCCAGCGTCTTGTCCAGGGCCTTTGCTGCGGCTGACACATTTCGCCTCCAGCTGTCAAGGTAATGACCCAAGGCGCTGGTCAGGGAGTCCTCCAGGTGAAGGGTCAGGTTGGCCCAATCAGGCATGCTCACCTAGTAGGCGGGACAAGAAAGGTTCCTTTTCTAGTGGTGTTCAGATAAATTCCAGTTACCGGTGATGTAAATAAACTTAAATATTGATGTTAGTGAAGTTAAGTAACACAATTTTTACTTTTCCACCCACACGATACAAGCTGTGTTCTACAGCCACAAGAGTCGACTTGAATTACATCTGAAAATCATGTCTAAATCTCACAAGACATGCACGACAGATTTGGTATTTGTTCTACTTTTCCATTTATTTGCCAACCTTTTTTTTCAGGTCGCTGAAGGCCACGGTGGGTCGGTCTGGAGATCCGGGTCTCTGGGACTCACAACACAACAGACTGAAAGCGATACTGAGAGAGAGCAGGTTTGGTCAGAATGAGGAGCCAATATTAGTTCACTACCTCACAGGAACACAGTGAAACACTGCTCACATTTCATTGCATTTTATCTTTCTTGTTTGAACGTGCACACGCGCTCGTGTGTGTGTGTGTGTGTGTGTGTGTGTGTGTGTGAGAGAGAGAGAGAGAGAGACAGAGAGAGAGTGTTTTAGCAGTGACCTTGAAAAACACTCCACATCAAGCTGATATGAAATGAGAGTGTTGGCGGTCACACTGACCCTGCCACACACACACACACACACACACACACACAGGAATAATAATAATTGGTTGGTGGGTGGCTCGTGGATATATTCACCTGTAATTCACATGCTGCGCACACAGAGGTAGTGTAATAAATGTCAAATGACTGAATTTACACATCTGTATGAATGCTTTGACTCAATTTTCACAACAGAGTTTCAAAGTGCAAAACATATTTTGGCCCCGAACTCCCATATGCTATGCAATATAAAAATAAATGTGTCAAATGAGTAGTGCATTATGCAAAAGGTTTATCCTGACATGGGACCGTTTGATTTGTTCAATATTGAATTTTAGTCCTGGCTGCATTTTGACATAAAAATGGAGCTTACTGAGAAGACACCAAGCTACTAGATATTTGGTTTACCACACTGGAAGCTGTGCAGTGCTACTAACCTGAGCAATGTCACTGGAAGTAACAAGACATGACTGAGAAAACCCCTGTTGAGCTGATTTAGTGAACTGCATGTCTGGTAATAAGCACTGGAACATTGTACTTACATAAGGTGGGTGTTTTCTGAGAAGTGAGCTTGTTTTGGTCTTAATATGAGATCTTGGCTACTCAGTTTGGCTCTTTGCTTGAAGAGTTTTGCACTTGGAAACTGTTGTGAAAATTGGACCAAAGCAACCATAGAAAACTGTAATTGTAGCTCACACCTACGCCACTAGATGGCGGTAAAAGGCAGCACATTTCGATGCCATGCCAACTGGGGGTAAGTTAGGTATATTTATGTATTAGGTATATTTTGCTTTCCCATGAATGAAAATTCAAGGTAATTTGCAGGCAAATCGGTACCGGTCCAAAACGTTGTCAAATGGCACCGTGGACTGGAGTCAAAATTCCAAAAGGGGGCGCTACAGAAGATGGTTACTGTTTCTCCGTTCTCCCGATAAGTGATAATGTTTTGTGTAAAGTTTTGTAAACAGCCAAAACGGTGGTATTTCGGTTACTTGCCCCCCTCCAGAGACACCAGGAGCAGGGTGCTTGCCAGTATTTGGGTTTGAAATCAGATCTTCCGGTTCAAGGGTCCTCCCTCACTGAGCCACATTGCTGAGCTTAATCATTTACTACTTTTGATCCCAGATCATTTATATCTTCCAGTTGGCAGACCCTGGCTGACTTTCCCGTCTGTAAAATGGAATAATATGTACACACACACACACACACACACACACACACACGCACACACAGGAGAGACGACAGAACTGGAAGAACAGAACAGGAAGACACTAATCCAGTAAAACCAAAGTCAACCACAAAAAGAGGAGAATGTGCTCTACATTGCAGATGACAGCACTGTCCTTGTGCAAACCAGTTGTTCTTTTGTAGATTAAAAATGTAGATATAGGAAGTGAGAATGACAGTAAAAACCACAGCGTATTCTGAGCTCCACATACTCTCCAGGTTTTTCCTGGAGGGATCTGCTCTTCAGGGATAACAGCCTAGGTTGTCATGGCATGAATTAGAAAGGTGAAGTATTTTACAACTTAGAAGTATTCATCAGCTTATTCTCCTTAGGAATTTCTTTGTTGACACAGCGTGATGTGGAAAAGTTGGAACGTAGTATATCCAGAAATATCGGAAAGTGATACCAGTGCAACTGGACTATGTGGTCATTTTTACAGGGGTGCTGCATCCTGGAACAAAGTGTATTATTCTCCAGGAGACAGGTGGAACAGCAGTTCAGTAAAAGTAGAAATATCCCGATAAAAAGGCACTCTGATGACAGTAAAAGCCACCAAAGTATATAAACATATGAGGGATCATGACCTTGATGGATGAGTCTTTGTTTTCACCTAGCCGTTATAAGGCCAGGTCTTACAGCGTTCATCAAGTTATACTTTGAGCGTTCCTTGATTTAGAGGCCATATATGATAACCATTGACCAATCACACCCAAAGTTCATATTATGACTGCAACTTTGCCCTGAAGTACTGACCGCCCTTCCTCTCTTCCTCGTGTTCCCTGGACCTTTAGTTGAGTTACTTTACTTCTCAACACCCCCACACATCATGCTACATCCACCCATGCATGCGCGACACTACTGACTTTGCTGACGTCCACCGTTGATTTTGTTCACTTTACCTCTTAGATATCTGTGTGTGGTCGTTACCCTGATATTCTCCGGTAGACCGGGACCGGGTCAGTCAGAAAAACAGATGTATCGTGCTAGTGCATCACACATTTGCTTCCAGCTAAAAAGACACTTTTTTTTTACGACTCAGCAAAACGAGACAACTGCCCACTCTATTTCTTGGAAAAGAAATGTACGAGTGTGAGATGTATAAATAAACACCCGGAAACTAGAGTGAAAGTAAGGAGCCATGCTTTTTTAAGATTAGGGTTGCCTCTGAGGGAGAGGTCCTGCACCAGGAGCGAAGCCAGGTGTGTGTAGCCAGGGCCCACGCTGTAGATAGTTGGTTGTTAGTTGTTACTATGGTGCATAAAAACGTGCAAAGTTTTAGAGCCACATCCAGCAATATGTACACCACATTTCATGTAGATCAGACTCACAGTTTGGGGACTTTTGGCCTTTTTTTTAGATAGTGCCACCACCCAGTTGGAGTCATATTTCTTGCGTAATAGGTCACAGCTTCACACAGCACATTAATCCATGGAGCAGGGCTTCAACAGCAAAGGGAAATATTGACTTGCCTTTGGAAGAATTGAGTGCAAATTTGTAAAATGGTAGAAAATGGCTAGAACCCCTAACCATGAGACAGAGGCTTGCCGTGTTATCCTCTCCCACTGTCATTTTTCCACCACCCTCGCCTGTTTTGTGTGAAAACTGCAGCAGTGATGTTATCTTTAGCCCCATGCTTTAGTACAATACATGAGGTGATAGGATTGTTTTTCTCCACAGGCATCATGAGGACAGTGGAGGACAGGTTGTATGATTCACTTCCTACAGTCTAATACCGCTTCCTCTAATCTCTGAAAAGCAACTTTCCTTTCACAACATTTTGCTCACAGCTTCTATATCAGAAACCTCTCGGTCATCAGTTTACACATGACAGTAAAGGGAGGAGCCCTGCTGTTGATATGTCATTGATTCAAAAATGTTTTTCCCCCTGCAGCTTTGACCCAGTGGAGCATGAAGGGAAAAGGTCTTACTAGCAGCGGTGTGTGCTTCATTGATTCTCATGCGTTCCCTTGGCCCTAGACAGCGAATTCTTCACACTGCTATTCCTAAGAGAAGTAAATATTTCCCTTTTCCATTGAAGCCCAGTTCCACGGATTAATACCGTGATCTGCAGAATCCCAGGCACTCCGGCAGTTTATTCAGGGTTGTGTGTGGGGAATGACAGGAATGCAATGGCTGTTTGCTGTATGTCTGAAAGCTCATACCACATTCCCTACGTGGCTGGCTCCAATCCACAACCCCAGAATTGCAGTGACGTGTAAAAAAACCAAAAACGAAATAAACCCTACTTTTTCTAACATTTTACATGCATTTTGCTGACACTTTACCCAGAATGACTTGCACAAATAAATGAGCAAGCAGGGATACAGTGTCTGGCTCAAGGACACTTTAACAGGACAGTGTGTTTGTTGATGGGTACTCACTGGTTGCTGCAGGGATCAAAGTTTTGTTGATGCCTCTCTGTTGTCAGAACCAGACCTTGTGTGGATTCCCCTCCTCCTCCTCCTTCTCAGGGGCATCTCCATGACAACCAGTCAAAGCAAGCGAATTGCATCATATCCTTCACAGAGAGTCCATCTGAGACTGATCTACTGTAACGCTAGGAGTACTGTAGTTTTGTGATGAGATGTCCGGTCCTTCCATCTATGAATCAAGCCCAATACATAGACATGGAAAATGACTATGTTTGGGATCAAGGAAGTAGAGCAAGTTAGCAATAGTACACAAAACGATGATCTGTATTGTCAAAGAGCTCTAATTTGGTTTCATTGGTCCACAGAATATTTTCCCAGAAGGATTTAGGTTCGTCCAGGTGGGTCTGGGCAAAGATCAATCGGGCCTTCTTGTGTTTCTCTTTCGTCAGTGGGGTCTTCGGTGGCCTCCCACCGTAAAGCCCTTCTTGGTTCAGGCTGAAACCATTACCCCAGACCTCTCCAGGTCATCCTTGAGATCTTTGGATGTCGTGCAAGGTGTTTTTTCAGTGTCTTGCACCAACCTTCAACGACATCTGAGATCAGTTTTCACCTTACCACCACATCCTGGAAGATTCTGAACAATTCCATGAGAAAACGTCTTAATAACATTTTAAACTGTGGAAACAGTTCTCTTGTGAAGTCAGGGCCTTCTTGGCCATGCTGTAAATAATTGGTAACGATTGAGTCAAATCATTTTGTGTATTGTGTGCAGTGGTAAAAGAGAGAGATTTACCATGGTGCATAACAGTAAACAGTAAAATCACTGCTGGTCTTCTAGTGAATGAAGCTGTGACCGATGTGGAATGGAGCTGTATGGACTGGTCATCTCTTTGGGAATGGATTTCCATTACTTTTACAGGAAGTCAACAAATGTGTGTGTCTGTGGTGTGTGTGTGTAGGCATTGCTGTAATGGCATCACTTTTGCCCTTTCTTGTGGTGTTGGTTGTTAGCAATGGACAACAGGAATTGAAGGAAAGTTTACAGTCAGTACACTGTAATACAGGCTGCAGTATTTAGTGGTCTCTGTGTGTAGGGTGGCCTGGTTTAGAGTTATGAATGATGGTCCCGGCCCGGCCCTGGACGTGAGATAACACTGACTGTCAGTGTTCAAATAAACTCCCTGCAGCATGGCTAAAATTAGAGACCACACGCTCATCCAAGTTTCACAAGTAGACTATTACCAGAGAGATACTGTCCGCATGACGGCACTGACCCATACAGTAAATATGATCACGTCAAGTTTATTTATGTAGCCCTTAATCACAAAACATGTCTCAAACGACTTGACAGAGATGAGCCAACCTAGAGCTAGCTAGTCAACGATAAAACACAAAACAACCTAACCTATAACTGACACCACCAGCTTTAGACCCTCAGAAAGGAAAACCTACCAAGAAAGCCTTATTAGGAAAATAAAAAAATGGAAGAAACCAAACAAAACAAGTAGGCCTACTGATGCCACAATGGCAGTACCTTGGTGAGGGACAGAGAAGGCACTGGGATTTTCAAAATTTGTGTTTTTTTTTTTGTTTGTTTTTTTATGAATCATTCATGTGTTTGTTTGGAGTGAGAGGGGGCTTCTGGTGTTAATGCTGCCGTAATAATGTGTCATTTTATCTCGCATAGTTGAAATGTGATCGTGGCAGGGGGGCTGGGTCGGCCCGCGCTCGGCCTGGAAAGGCCGTATAAAGAAGCTGGCTGAAAAGTCTGAACGCTGTTTTGTATGCCTGCATGCTGGCCGATGGGCCCTGGTTTTGTTGGACTAAGTGAAGAAGCTTGTCACAGTGATCAACCTGTTGCACCATTTTACTGCAGCCGTCAATACCATTGTAAAAGAAGTTTGCTCACCTTCACTCTAAAAGGATCAAGTGAGGAACTGTCGGTGCGACGATTGAGGTTTTTTTTTATTGATTGTTTTACTCAATTATTGAATCATCTGCTTTAACCAAGGCAAAATGGTGCACTACACTTGGACTTGCTGATGTGGGAGTTCACAGGAAACTGATGAGTTATTATTTAAGAGAAAATACAGCTGAATGCCAGCCTCTTACTGGAAGAGCAGAGATGAAATCAACAGTCTGGAATGTGTCACTCTGGTCGTCCAACCATGTGTTACTGAGTACACGTTTTTATATTGCACATTGGGTTTTGTAAACAAATCAATTTTTGAATGTGTATTTTACATTAAATGATAGGAAACATAATGAATGGTTGCTTCTCTAGTACTCTGAACTGTGGAGAGTAACTGAGGTGTGGGTTGGGGGGACAGGGGACAAGAATAGATGTATGACGCTAGGAGAGGAGATTTTGTGGGACACTGACTTTTTGATTGGTTGTGTCCTGTGTAAAGAAGCCTTGAATCACCCAATCACCTCTTTCCTCCGACCAGATTAATAGAAGGCCCAGCTGGGAGTTATGTAACCCGGGGCAACAATAACAGACACACCAAGACACAGTGCCTTGCAAAAGTATTCAACCCCTTGACTTTTTGCACATTCTGGTGTGCTACTAAGTTATTTCAAAACACTTTTATTTGGGATTTTTTGTCTGAGTTCTATGGAAAGCACTCTATTCTATCGAAGTGAAAACAAAAGTGAAAACAAAATTATGTAGAAGGATAAAATTAAAATAACATTAAGTTTGCATAAGCATTCAGCCCCTTTGCTTCTAAGGTGCCACGCTAACATTTGGGATTACCGTTACTCAGATGTCATATTTAGATTGCATTTTGCAATTCTGAACATTGGTTTCCTTTCAGACTTTTTTTTAAACTTGTCTTTCTTGCTGAGACCAAATCCCTTCACTCGATCTCAGTGGGATGTTAGGGTGTAGGGTGGTCCCAAATGTACACACTTCAGTTGTAATAAAAAGAGTGGCTGTCATTAACATCAACAGTCAGAGATGCAGTCAGTCTCCTCCACTAATCTGATGTTCCCACTGAAAATGGAAAAAAGAACACAACCCATCTGATACTCATAGGACAGTAACAGGATGTCTACCACATGCATCTTATTTTGCAATAGATTTCAAGCCAGCGAATCAGCTGAATGAAAGCGCACAACACACTAAATGAGCGACAAATTCTTTAAAGTTTAAATGCACGTTAACAATGTGTAAATGTTCCAAAAGAAAAATCTGCCCATTATAAACCAGTGTTGTGTAAAGGCATGTGCTCTAAAAACTCTCTGCTTGTTAAAATCCTTCTCATCTCACTTCTTTCACTAAGAATGAAAACACTTTTTTTTTTTGTCTCCACAGAAACTTTATTGATTTTGATCTGTAAAACTAAAATCCATAAAAATAAAAATGCATTTTCTCTCAAAAAGGAAACAAAGTTGTAAATGTCTTGTCAACACAGCAATCATCTATCAATCGTCTGTACTCATCATTTATGCCTGACATTGATAAAGAGGGATCTGCCACATTGTGAAATTGACTTCCTGGGCTGGGGTCATTCGACTCCCCCGTCTGATTACACAATACACTGAAGTTTGCTGTGTTTCATACTTCGTATGAACTTCGGCATGGGTGGGGATTGTTTGAACACCATACAAGTGGGAGGGGTATACCAGTAAAGTGGTGACATCAGTCCAGAAGGCCTGCAACCTGCAACAAACTGGCCAAATTATGAGTCCCTTCATCCAGTGACTGCTAATGCTAATCCTGCAACAAAGACTGAAATGTCATTTCAACTTTGCATGATGATTCTCTGTTGAAATGCAGCTTACGATTAGCTGAAAAGGTGCTACACAACTAAGCTAACTTATTTATGGCATGGCTTTAAACAGGTGTGGTATTCGCTGCAGAAGATTTTCAGGACGCAAAACTCAACTATTGGGTTTTGTTTTGTTTCTTTCTTTAGCATTGCACACCCTAATACACAGTTGGTAAGGATTTAAAAAAAAAAAAGACAACCCAGGAATATATTGAGCAACCAATTAACACAATGCAGCAGACTTCACAAGCTTAAATTTAAAAAGTTGATAAACATAATACGAAATATGTATAAAGCATGAATTCATACAGAATCGCGAGTATTGGCACCTTGTCATCCCTCCTCCCTCCCACTCTTTCCTCTCTGTCCAACAAAGGAAAAAATTCCCGACAAATAATCTTGATTTAAAAAAAACATTACAGTGCCATATAAAGATGATCAAACCAAACACAGTACCACAGTATGTGTTTCATACACTAACTGAAAAAGCAAAAACTGAAGAACCAATCAAAATGCTGAGTAACATACTATATTAAGTCTTGTGTCTGTTCCATTTCCCTTGCTCTAAAATAAGATTGTCTTTTTTTTCCTCTAAAACCCAATAGGCTAACTAACACCTGGGGCCAAATGTATAAACCACACACCACTTTATAAAAATCAAACAGCGGTGTGTACAACGTGTATACACATACTTCACAACATCATCTTATAAGTCTGATTAGTGCAATATTGCGTGTTGGTAAAAAAGGGATAAGTGTGAATTTGGGTGATTTTATTGAAGATTTGAACTGGGCAACGTTGGGTCAAAGGTCATTAGTTCTAATGTAGTAAAACTCAGTGAGTGAGTAATACGTTTAATACGTGTCACTGTGTGGCAACAAGCACACTTTGCACTAATGCAAGTACAAGCAGTACTCATGTCTAACAGAATCAGTTACTTTAATTATTAATTAGAAGCTGACCTGTGATTTATCTATAATGTCTACATGGCAAATCTCCATCCTGCAACTTTGTCCAGACAAGTAGAAGGAAGGGTTTCAAACAATATATTGTATCTTGTTTGTAACGCGAGTTAAAGCCTCCAAGTAATAGTTTATTTTTTCAATTTCTCCAACCACTACTTCAACTTCACAGTCGGTGGAATTTTGCTTCTCCAAAACTAAAATAACTCTGGACATTTACATTCAAACCAGGCTGATTGTGGATAATTGTTAATTGTGGGCATGGGAGGAAAATAACTGTGTACACGTTTCCTATTGTGTGTGTGTGTGTGTGTGTGTGTGTGTACACAGAATTGTACACTTAAATATACACACGGTTTCATGCATCTGACCCCAGAACAGAAAGCTGCCTCTTAGCACTTTCAAGGTTTCCTGATATTAAGCTGTAATAAATCACAGTATAAAACAGTCATGATTTATATCATTCATGGTTTAGAGACATTAAGAAAATGAACGCTACACCTGCAACTCAGCCTGTAGTCACTGTCAACAAGTTAGGGGAAAAAAGGCTTTAATCACAGAATACATTTGTTATTTACCATCCAAAAAACTAGTGAGTTTCAAATAAGGCAAGTATTAAACTCACAGTACATATTCTTGATGTAGGATTAACCTTAAGTGCTGTATAAAATTGGCACGGTATAGTGCAGAATAAGCTACAATCATGTTTAAAAAAAGATCAGAATAAGATTAGAGTCCCTGCTAGAGAGCTACAGTAGATATTACAGACAGAGCTTATAACCCCCCCCAGTGCTGAGTAAAACTAAAGTGAGAAATACACATACAAGAAGATACCCACGGAGCAGACAAGTACCAGCCCTGCGTTGAGAAGCATTTTAACTCTCGGTGGTTCATACAGCCTCTCCGCAACTCTCTCATCCTCCGACAAAACCTTGTGAGTGGGCTGAGTGCTCTGGGCTCTCTCCTTGTAACCGCAAAACCAGTCAAACAAACGCAGGCACCTGCCTTCCTCCGCTCCGATCACCTGCACCTTGCTATTATCAAAGGGTTCTGCAGGGGTGGTTGCCGGGGATGTCTCTGTGCTAGGGGTTTCAGCGGATGGGCCCAGGGCTTGGGTGTCTTCCCCATCCTGCCCCTCATTTCCCACCTCTCGGGGCAATTCGTACTGGAGGCTTCTACTGTCGTTACATGGGCTGTTCTCAGTCAGCCTGTATACTTCCTTTGGGTCCGTCGGGGGATCCTTTGTTCTGTTGCGCAGCCCCCATACTGTGGTGGTGCGAATCTGCTCCTCATCCGGTGGCGAGGTGCACAGACTGACCACCACAGTCACCAGCCCTGAAATCCAGAACAGCGCAGTAGCCACATACATGTAGTGGATACTGGTGATGAAGGCAGGCCTGTTATC
>CABFOQ010049428.1:0-11052 GCA_900660455.1 Gephyroberyx darwinii | reverse complement strand
TATTGTCTCACTGTCGGATAGTACCCTGCCAGGAATGTCTAAGGCTTTACACAAGCCCAATGACACATAACTCCACTGTCCATTACAAATACATGAACACACACACACACACACACACACAAATAATCACTTTTCACACTCTAGCTTGTGTCTCTCTTCCTGTTCCTTACACTTTCACAATTCTAAAAAGCCAATTTCTTTCCCTCCTTTTGAAACTGTTAATTCTGTCTATTTCTCTGTCCCTTTTCCTCTCTTCTCCTCCTAGATTCAGTATTCACATTCACTGCTTTTTTGAGCCTCTCCCCACATAATCTCGTAGTCTCTCTCTCACTCTAATACGTCTTCCTCATACTCACAGACACATTCAAATCCCAATTTCATGAGTCACTTCAACTTCTGGCTCCTACTCATGTCTGCCTAAGAGTGATTTCCAGTGCAGTGATACAAAAAGCCAAAGCGATGCTGGAAAAAGAGGCTGGTTTTGGTTGGCCTTTTGACAGATGCACTGTGAATGAACATACTTGTTATCTCAGTATTAGGCTACTGATATAACAAAACTAACAAGCCATCAGAGTCTACAAAGGTGAAATACACACACACACACACACACACACACACACACACACAACAAATATGTTACCTCTGAAGCACAGAGAGAATTCCAGATTGAAATGCTGACTGAAACTGTTTGAAACACAGTCTGCTTTGATTAAGTTTGGAAGCTAAACTCCTGACAGAATAAGTTCGCATTGTCTCAGTGGTCCTCTGAGTACCCTGCCGCTTTTAATCGAGGACAACAGAGCAGGAGAAGAGCAATCACATCATTAGGCACTTATCAATAACACGGCCAACACACGCTGAGGCTCATAAGCCACCAGCTGGTGCAAGAAACCCGGTGCCCGAAGCTTTTGTGAACAAGCCTGTTTTCATTTCAAAACAGATTTAGAGCTCTGAAACGCGACAATGTAAGTGCAATATGTATCACTGTGTCATTCTTTAACGCTCTGATGTCGCACCGTAAAGCAAAAGCTCCGACAAAAACGCCACCCTGTGCCATCTGGGAGGCACGCTTTATTATTGATGGAAGATATCTGTCGCGAGCTCATACGCTAAGTGGCACAATTCTGCATAACTACTCTTGGCAACATGAGCACATATTTCCCTGTGGTTGTACATTAAATTATCAACGTCGTCATTTATCCCCCGGTCGGTTCAAAAACCATGTACAAAATAAGCCGCACACGGGCAAACTACCGCCCGTGGGCCCGATCCGGCCTGTGAGGTACTTTAATCCGGCCCTCAAACCCTTATCAAGATCAATAAAAATGTTTTTACTTATCAATATATTGCGTTAATCCATGCATAGAGGATTGTTATGTGGTTTGTCTGCCAATTCAGTTATTTTGTCCTGCTATTTTACTCATATGCAGGTGGCGCTGTACACTTCTAGGTCTTCAATCTAAACGATCACAGCACTTCTTCTACTGAAGGATCTCCAAACCTAACAGGAAAGAACGTCGGGCGATTGCGAAGGATGCAGGACCGGGTGGAAGAGGAGGACTCTATTCCTGCACTGCTTCATTCATCAGGAATCCCTGTGCAAACCTGTGTTGAAACTGGAACACGTAGTTAAGACTGGTGAATTGAACTTTATCCGGCCAAGGGGCCTTAATCATCGCCGGTTCATTCAGCTCCTCAAGGAAAGTGACACAGAGTGACTTGCTTTATCACTCAAACATTCCCTGGCGGAGCCTGAGGGAAAGTGTTTCGTCGTGTATGGGAGCTGAGAGGGGAAATAGGGCCATTTTTTGGAGACGGTGGGGAAAGCTGGTGATTTTGCAGTTACAACACCAGGACTGGCTGTGCGACTCTGCATTTGGAGTGGATTTAATGGGGCATTTGAATGGCCTTACAAGGTGAAATTCCAGGGGAAGGATGTGTTCGTGTGCATGAACTGTATTCTGTTGTGAGAGCTTTCAAAGTCAAGCTGGTTTTGTTCTCCAGACAAATGACCAACAACTCATTCACTCATTTCCTGACGGTGGCTACCCTCGACATGCCGCCCCAGCCACCCTCTGACCGACTTGCATGCAGAATTCTCCAGACATTTCTCCGACTTTGCCAAATTTGAGAGTAAGCTGGACCTGGAGTCATAGCCCTTGCCTTTCCACAGTGAGAAAGCACCACAGGATGCTTGCAACTTGAACTGATTGACATTCAGTACGACCCTGCTCTCAAGAAAAAGTACAACACCGCCTCACTGGACTACTTTCTACGGCTCACTGAATGATACACAGTTTCAAAGCACGCTCAGAGGATGCTTGTTTTATTTGGCTCCACATATGTGTTGCAAGCAAATGATTTCTGTGATGAACTACAACAAATGCCGCTACAGATCACAGTAAACTGATCAGCATCTGTCCTCTGTGCTGCATCAAAAATGACAGGAGACTTTGATACTCTTGCAAAGAGAGGTGACCGGCTCCACTGTTCACATTAGCAATGACTGAGAATGACTGAGAATGGAGGAGGCAATGTTTGACTCACTTTTCATTTAGTGTTTAGCAATCCACTGTCGATCATATGCAGGTCTAAATCCATT
This sequence comes from Gephyroberyx darwinii, assembly GCA_900660455.1. Taxonomy (NCBI): domain Eukaryota; kingdom Metazoa; phylum Chordata; class Actinopteri; order Trachichthyiformes; family Trachichthyidae; genus Gephyroberyx; species Gephyroberyx darwinii. Next base: position 8,450 of record CABFOQ010049428.1, on the reverse strand, counting down.
AAGCAATGCACTGGCATACGCAGGCCTGAACTGATCACTATCATACCAATACAAATGTTTTTATGCTTCATACTATGTGGTCCTGGCCGACCATAGTTCATTTCATACACAATCTGTGTCGTGCCTACAGCATCCGTGTGGTTCAACGCAAATAAACGCTTTTCACGTTTCATATCAATCTTCTGGCCCCTGGCTTACGTTACTCAGATCAATGCAGCCCTTGGGACAAAAACCTTGCCCAGCCCGGATATAAACCCAGCTGATATAAACCCACTAAGTGTAACCACAACTGTGTATAAGAGTGCGATAATAAATAACATACAGAAATACCACTTATTTTTCATTATAACCACAATATTGAGATTCACTCAAGGTGCTGAGAGATGAGAGGGCACCGACCGCAAAGAGAGAAAAGGGCAAAAGAGAGATAATATGAAAAGAAGGGAAGAAACTAATTGACTATATGAACAAAGATCAGTGAGTCTGCTACACTGTTGGTATATATGGAGACCAAGCACAGTGTAATAACAGCCTAACAACATCATAACAACCTACACCAATTACGTGTGTTTGTGATACAGGGACTATGGAGCTTTAATCATGAGGTTGTGAGAATGAACAAACCAATAAATGAACATTAGTACTGCTAGAGATGCTACCTTGAGCGAGTGGTTAAACAACAATGAAAAGATAAGGAATGAATTGGTCTTACACTTCCTCTTTCATCATGGGGGGCCAAGCCTGCAGGAGGAGCACGAGCAGCTGAAACTCCTCCCACTTCCGGGCAGTTTCCAGCAGCTCCAGGAAGAGGGCGTATCTTTTCTCCTCGTTCTCTACATCTTCTATCTCGAACTGATGAGGAAGAGGAGAAGGAGACGCAGGGAGGGAGAGAGGGAGGGTGGAGAGGGAGGAGGGAGGTGAGAAAGGCAAAATTCTCATTATTTCAATGCACGATATAAGGTTGAAGTTTGGCGTTAGTCGTCGAGACCTGAACTTCTGCCATTTTGTAGCTCAGACTTTTCCATTGGATGTAACGGATGCTACACGGGCGATGGAGTTTTTTAGCTTGCATTTCTTTGATGGCTTATGACAAAGCCTGTCGAATGATGGCTGTGGTGGAACCTGGGGTTAGGCAGCCGTGGCAAAACACGCACGGTACATCTACACTATCAAAGCCTTCAGAATAGGCAGAGCGCTGTGGAAGGAAGGGACAAGGTGTCAGTTTGGATATGGGCACATCTCACTGTCAGATGGAAAAATGTCAACTGTGGGTAGACTTATTCTATATCATTATGGGCAGGAAAGAGAGTGAGAGAGTGAGAGAGAGAAAAGGTGCTGAAAGGAAATGAAGGAAGGTGAAGGTGGAGGAAGAATGAGACGAGGAGGAGGGAAAGTAATTAATTTTCTTCTCGAAGGTTGGCTTCCAGTGTGATTTAACAGTTCAGAGAGCGGCTGATTTCTGAGGGGAAAACTACAACCTGCCAAAACATGGCTGGAGTGAAATAAAAGGGCTCCCATTGTACATACACGTGAACAAATGCACAAATGCGCGCACACACATATACACACACACACACACACAGAGACAAACATACATCATGTGCAGAGATATACTGGTAAAGCATGCTTCCACCCTCAGGGTAGGGTATTGATATGACTGGATAACTGAATGAAGTCTGGTGAGATTTTTATCAGTCTGTCGGTTTGAGTAGAGCTCTAACACACATTTTATCTAAACTGAGAAATGTAGGAGCACAGGGGCATGTAGGAGCACGATCTATGAAGATAATTCAAAATACTGACCAAAGGTACACGTTACAATGTCATTTTTAATGAACTGATTACAGTTTTTTTTTACAGTCGCTAACATCCTTTTGTCCAATCTGTAGTCACATTTTCAAAACGCTAAACACAATTAGCACAACATCTGTCTGTTGCGGACCAAACCGTTAACACAATTCATGGTGTTTTCACAGAATATGCAGTCAATTAACACATTTCTAAAATGCTCACATTTTCTTCACATACAAGCTTACCTAATACCCAAATTATGGATCTTTCTTGTCTTATTTACAAATGCTTACACACAGCATGCCAGAAATGAAAACCTAATGTTGAAAACTTTAAATATAGTATAAAGCCTCTACTTCTGCAACAACAGCAGCTCAGATGCTATATTGAAACAGCTGGTGAGCATTTTTGAATGAATAGATCATTGAAACATTGAGAAATAACTGATTTATGTAAGTTGTGTAAAATAGACCAACCACAGCTGATTCCAATCTCAATCAGAGATTACAACAGGACTGTGCAGTTTTGTGTTTTTTCCCTTCTGTGCCTTTTTTACTGTATTTGTGTATTTTACTGTATTTTTACACATTTGGAAGCAAAGGACTTTTTGTTGATCACTAGCAGCAATTTCATGTTGCTAATAAAGCTTTTACTGCAGCAACTCCATCACTTACTATTTTTTCCTACTGTACATTGTATACAGTAAAGATGACACTTTTAGATAGCATGTTGCCAAAATTGCACACATTCGACACTCAACCAAAAAATGTAGAGTGGTTTACAGTAAAAGGAAACTGAATTATAAATAACAATGGATTTCATATTGTCTACTGTATGTAGTTGAACTGAAACATGAAAAGTAACATGAAAAGGTTTTTGTAATACCATCAACTGTAGTATTTTGAAAGTCGTTGTGCTATGATTGACTATATGTTCCTCTTGGATAGAAAACGTGCTAGTGTTTTGAAAGAATGATTTGATATTGAGTCGGGTTTGGTGTTTTGATAGAGTTAGTGTATGTAGAGTTGGTATTTATTGAACAAAATGTGGTTTTGAGCAGAAAATTATGAATTAAACTAACTATTTGGCTAACTGTGTGATGTAGGTGTGTTGCTGTGTTAAGAGTTTAGAAAAAGTATCTTAAGTATAGGTAAAAAAACAAACTGTAATTGATTATATGAGTATCTGTAGTATCAGTATCATGCTCTCAAATACTTTTTGGGAGCTGCAAATGAAGCTGTCCCCATACCGATACTGTAATGATATGTGCTTTGGCAGGAAAAATGTCTAGTCTGCCGACTCTTTCAGCTCAGTGAAGCAAACTGCTTGCTGTGCCAAGCTAAAGTTTCTCTGGCAGTGTTGAAAGTGGAGGAGAGGCACAGCAGCTGTGTCAAGATGCCAAAGACAGCCAGAATAATACCAGAAGGCAATTCTGCCTTCAAAATGAGATTACAATGTGTCCCTTAAATATATTTTCATCTACTGATATTTAATTTAGTACTTTAGTGTGACTCATACACAGCACATGCTGGTCAATAAGGGTTTTGTTTTGACCAGAAGTCCTATTTTTTTGTTTATTTTATTCTGGCTGGACTGACACCGATAGGCAAAACCGACTGACCTGAAAAAGCTGAAATGCTGCTGTTTGTGAAAAATAACTTCTCAAGTAGCTGCATAGCCTAATTTATATTGTCTATTTCCTTTTTTATTATTTCCTTTTATTTGACTGAAGATTGTGACACAACGACCAGTGCATAAATGCATTACATGAATAAATAAACACTACAGATGCACTTGTAATTGTTTTATAATGGGCCAGTGCTAGGTGGCACGAATTCATTTATTGAGAAGTACCAATCTCCTTAATAAAATACCCGGTACTGCTATCAGTTCTGAAAAAAAATTGTATCGGTGCACCTCTAATTTTAATTGGTAGCACTGCAGACCCCTGTTTAGTGCTGTGCTGAAGCGTGTTAAGATGGGGGATGGACCAATAAATGAGTAAAGCTGAAACTCAGGACCCCTGGAAATGGAGGTCATGTGGGAGACAGAAATGGAATCTTAACTACCTGTAAAAAGCCTTTTTCCTGCAATCCAGGGCTCTCAAATCCATTGCAGATGTAAATATGCAACACAAACTCAGTTCATCATTTTTATTGTCGTACTTTGTTATGAATATATACACACACACACACAAGAGGCCAGTCTATCAGCCAATACCATACCACTTAGCAGAGAGGTGCTAACACATTAGATGAGACTCTGTGTCTCCCAATCAATCCATCAGTTCAAATATCTGTCCATATGTCCATCCATCTATATACACTTGTTTTTCCCTTCCATCCATGTGCCTCCATACCTCCTGTCTCCCCCCCTCCCCTCCCTCACTCTCTTTTCTCTGTCCATCCCATGATAAATTAGTGAGACAGCAGGTAACAGATTGTGGAACAGCCTTTGTGGACCAGTAATGACAATTTACTTGGTGGGGCCTGCCATTGCTATGATGGCTTTTACATGAGAACAAACACTGTCTATTAGCGCTGCTCACTTGCACAGGTGGGGTGTGCCAATATGATACCTGCAGGTTCAAGCCAACAGCTCGAAGATGATGCACACGCAAATGCTGTCAAACACAACTAGTCACGTAAGCCAGTTGCAACTATTGATATAGGAAATCAACAAACATTATAACAAACTATAAATATACTGGTGTGACACACTCCACACACACAGGCATGAAAGCAAACAGAAACATGAAAAGCTGTTTTTTTTTTTCTGCCCGTACAGGAAACAGTACTGTCAAATTATGTCGACCACATGCTACAGGCTCCCCCGCTGAGTGGATGCAGCCATGCTTTTAGCGAAATGACACACAGGGACACAGAATGGGAGAAAAAAAAAAAGCATGGAAAGGAAATAAGTGGACAGAGCGAGGCTGGAGTAAATGAAACATGACAACTAGTAGTAACCGTGAACTGCATTAACTCACTGTGACAACCTTTTACTTTTCAACAGAGGCGAAGTGGAAAAAGTCAGCAGATGCAAGAGTTTGTGCTGTGCCTGGGAGCATGTGCGTGTAAAGTAATAACCTAAAATTGGTAAGGTTGTTTTTTTCCACTGCTGTGAACACAAACAAATGTAAATAAAGCAGAAGGGTTCATGAAATTGCAGGATGCCAAACTTCTGCAGAAAGACTGGCTTTCTCCTGGTGCTGCATTTCGCCCTCTTGTAACAGAGCTGACACTCGCCTTATCGCTCTGTAAACACACACATACATACACAAACGCTTGTAATACCATACTTGTGAGGACCTTCATTGACTATATTCTTTCCTTAACCTCTAACCCTCTCCACTAACCTCAACCCTTAATTCTAACCTTAACCCTAAACCCAAGTCCTAACCCTAAACTAAACCCTTGAAGAAGTGAGGAGCAGCCAAAATGTCCTCAATTTGGAGGGTTTTCCACATTTTTCTGTTCTTGTGAGGATGTTTGGTCCTCATAAGTATAGAAATACAACAACGCCTACACACAAAGACACAAACAAACTCGTGTGAATAACAAAAACGGCTTCTTTGGGACTAACAGCAATTACTGAGCCTGTTGTCGTTTGCCCTAAACAGCATGTGTAGTCAGACAGGGTATCTCTCCATTGATTAAAAACCGCAATGCAGTCTGGCCCTGCTATCAGCATATGATAATAAAACAAGAAAAGAGAGAGGAAGTGTGTGTGTGTGTGTGTGTGTGTCAGAGAAAGAGAGATAGAATGTGAGAGAAAGAGAGAGATGGGAGCTGCTTTGGAGCGAATCGATAGGCAGAGCAGAGAGCTGTCAGGACGCATGTGGGTGGATGAAAGAAAAACAAAAAAAACACACACCTGTACCCGCACATAGTTTACAAAAGGACAGGGATAGAGATGAAGTATAAAAGACTGCAGGAGACAAGTCCAGATGAAGAGGGAAACTGTGTGCGAGGGAGAGAAGAGAGTGAGAGTCTAGAGAAGGCGAGACAGATGAAAGTGTCATCCTTTCCCCCTGAGGACTGGCATGAGACTTCCTTCCCTCCGTTTAGGGGAAGACAGGTGGCAACTGCACCAACACGCGCATCGAAACATATAAGGTCCGTGCAGACAGGAACGCAGGTTCACACACACAGTCTCAAACAATCAGTCGAATGCCGCCGAAACAAAGCTATAACAAACGTGTGCACCCAGAAGAATTCGCTTTTTTAGCCCCTAACCCAGCTTTCCTACCAATCGCCACAAAATATCCCAGTGCCACAAACTACCACAAAGCATATCACAAAATAGCTGGCCGATATTAATAACACAATAATCATAAGAAATTATTTTCACTATCGACATATAACAATATTTATACAACAAACTATTCATGTCAAATGTCAAATGAGTCAAATGATCCTGATAAGACCTTACCAGCGACTCAAACAATGCCATTTTTTTAAAATAAAAAAACAACAACAAAACTTTGAAAAAAAAAAAAAAAAAATCCTGATCCCACGATTCAGAAAAGATTTCAGTTTGGACTAAAAAAAAAATGAGACCGGCCCCGTTCCCTTTGGTATTCAAATCAGACACGCGGCGATGGGGGGTTATTGACAAAGATGACAATTTAATTTTGTTTCATCTTATTGCATGTGAAGGGTGAGATAATAAATAAATCATAAGTGTTTGATCAATCATTTAAAGAGCACCCCTGGAGCCCTTGTGGCCTAGCTTGGGGCTTTGGAGGGGAACTGAGGGGCCCAAAGCCATAGGGTTCATAATTAAGGCCTGCTTTTGATCGATTTCAAACGAGGCAGGATGAAATATTGAAGGCTCTTTGGAGAGTAAATGTCCCACTGAGTGTGGAAGTGTGTGTGTATATATGCGCGTGCCCATGTGCTGTCTCACATAATTATTACATAAATATTTCATTTAAAGACAATACAGATATTTCCTATATGTAGCTTCCAAAGCAATTACATGTAAACGCTGGTCCATGTCTCTAAAATTGCTATAAAACATCTCAGTAATGGAAAAGGATGCTGATATTTATGACACAAAACACTATTACTCTGCCTTAAGCACACACACACACACAGTCAATACAATTCGTAAAGTCAACAAAAAACCCATTTGCACACCATATATTCAGTTTTAACACTATGGCGCGCGCGCGCGCGCACACACACACACACACACACACCATCACTTCTGTGCGTAACACTCTGGTAGACAGGTTAATCGGCAGCATCACCATCACTGGCTGTCTGACAGCTCACTCTTCACATCTTATTACCACTGCCGATCAAGATGGTATATGCGCTATCAATTCCATGCCTCCATCAAACCAACAGGATAAATGGAGGATACCATTTTTCCATTAAAAATCATGACATGGAAAATGCCAGAGTCAACTTCATCATTAAAAGTTGTCAGTTCGCTCAACTCCTCTTCAGGTAACTGAGGTTTTACTGTAAAAATTCTCATGACACTGTAAAAAGAAAATGACTCCCTGACAAAGGTTTGTGATACTCTATTGATCCCCAAAGGGAACTTCTTTTTCCTCCTCTGTTCTCTTTTCTTGCCACCCCTCCACAGCTACAAAAACCTACCCTGACGCTGACCACGGGTTCTTCAGCAGAGGTGGAAGCTCTCCTCCTCCCTCCTCCGTGGTACCTCATGATGACACGACCGGATTTTTGATATTTGAGTCTGGAAATCCTGAATCCTATAAAATCACACCCATAATTATATCAAATTATCTGAATCACAAGTGCCACGATACCTGGCAACCCACCGACTCACTGACTCACGAGCTTGACAAGCCTTTTGAGTTAAATCAAAGACGCTTGGTTTTTACGATGAGCAGTTAAGTAAAAATACATCTTGACTTTTGCCCCCATCAACAAATCTGCCTGACAATCTTCTCTGTGACAGCAATTATCTCAGTCCTCGACCTGAGAGAAACAGAGACATAGATAGATACAGATAGAGAGAGCGAGAACACAGGATGTGGGCATATTGGTGTACTGGACTGGGAGTACCAGTGGAGCCCTGGGATCCGGGGATCTCTCCGTCTGGCCTTTACTGAGCGCCGAATGAGCCCATCAATATTCATTGACCCGCTCCGGGTAATGTCTCTAGCGACGGGCAGAATAAAGTTGCAGAGGTCGCAGACTTCACAAGGGGGGGAGAGAGGGAGAGAGAGAGACCGAGAAAATGAACGGGGATGAGAAGCGAGTGCAGGTTTCAGAGGAAACGAGAGCAAACTGATGCAAACGCCAAAAAGGCCAAAGCCTTGAAGCCTGCGGGGGGGTGAGGGAGTTTATTACGCCTTAAAAGTGAAACGCGTAAAACATGCAGTGGAAACATAAGCGCAGACAAAGGCAAACACACAGCGAAAAAAACAAGCAAGCGGACTCGCTTGTGCATGCAACGCGTGACGTGACAAGACACACGCAACGAAAAACAAATACTGTCTCTCTAACCTCGCCCTCTCTTTGTTACACTTTCTCATGCTCCTTGTAGCGCAGCATGGAAACATCTGGAGTAGAGCCACGTTGTATAAGATGACACCTAAGCATGCATAATACACGCCTCTAGAGGGGGGGAGAGAGAGAGAGAGAGAGAGAGAGAGAGAGAGAGAGAGAGAGAGA
>CABFOQ010049425.1:0-11241 GCA_900660455.1 Gephyroberyx darwinii | reverse complement strand
GATAAACTGTTCGATAAATTATTACTGTTCAAAACTTTTAAGTCAAACCCTCCAAATGTCGCTCCTCTCTCCACCCAGGCACGAAAACTACCGGACGCAGTACCGCGCCATGTTCGTCATGAACTGCACGGTGAAGAAAGACGAGGTGCTGCACTACAAAACCCAGAAGGAGAAGAAACAGAGGAGCAGGAAGAGGAGGAAGGGGCAGAAAGAAACGACCACGGAGGAGCTTCCTGCCCCGGCGCCCAGAGGGATGGAGGAGGAGGAGGTGTACCACCCGGTCCAGTGCACCGAGTGCTCTACAGAGGTAGCTGTGTTCGATAAAGATGAGGTCTACCACTTCTTCAACATCCTGGCCAGCCACTGCTGAAGGAGACGAGGACTGAGGAGTTTATTCCTCCGGTTGTCTTTTCATCTGCCGCTCCTGACCTCTGATCAGTACTCCAGCTCTTAGAAATGTTTCTGACCTTCAGCTGCAGTGTTTGTTTGCCCAGTGTGACCACATATAAATGCTAAAAACATAAGAGTGTACACGCTTGGTACTGTAACGGGCAGTGGCTGCAAGTGTCCACTAGAGGGCGTGTTATTTACAAATCCCAAATGACCCTTTTGAGGTTTGGGAACCGAGACCTGCTGTTCCTGTGTTTCCAGAGTGGATCGAAACCCGTTTGCCTTATCGATATCCGTTATCGATTCCCATTTTAATTTTTTTTCTTAAATAAAACAAAATGCATCAATTTAATTTCCTATCAAATCGTTCTGCTCCGCTCTTCCCCTCCGACAGCACAGCGCCTTCGTTTCAGTTTCCTTGAAGCCTGAAGCAACATAGCAGCATGGCAACGAACAGTTTTATTCATTTCAAACAATTCAGTGACAGACTACATATATATATATATACACACAAAAACCTTTTACTGAAATCAACTTTTTTTTAAATTAAATTAAATTAAATTAAATTAAATTAAATTAAATTAAATTAAATAATCGATCACCAAGAATATTTTTTACCGGACAAATTAATTAAGATACATTTGATTTGTCACCCTACCAGTTGTTGATGTCATTTCGTGTAGAGAATCAGAATTTCCACTTATACTGTGGATCGAGCTTGTAATTCATCATCAAGTGTAGAAAAGTTCAAATTACAAGAGATCAATTTGAAAAAAATTGAGAACAGGCAAAGACCAAAAACTGGAGATCTGAGGCTTTCAAACGTTGCCGGCCGGCGCGGCGGTGACCCTGATGGATTTATCCAACACGTTTCCGGTATTTGGCGCTTGGCGGGTGTTTTTCAGACCCTGTATGTATAAATCCATAAGAAAGGAACCAATAAGGGGATCTTTAAGGAATCGACATTGATTAACTCATTAAGTTCCTCAGATCTGATGAACTTCTGAATGTAACTTGAAACTTTGGCATCAAGTCTTGACCGGGTTTCCCAAAACCACGTTTGTCTTTGGTCTATTGTAAATGAATGACGCAAAGATGAACTCGGCCTATACTTGCTTTTGGGAAACACATCCCTGATACTGATACTGATCTGAGGACAGCAGGATTAAAACTTTGGAGGCCCATGGTCTTGTAAACGTTTCATCTACAGCGATGGAGAAAATAAGAACCTGTACAGCCTGTAGTGTTTCTATTTTGGTTTACTACACTGTAAATATGTTTTTTTTGCCTGGAGAGACACTCGGTTTGTTTTAATTTTAGGTTATTTGTACATGGATGACAAAATGTGTAATTCATGGTTATTTTGTCTGCATTGCATTTAATTGAAAACCTATGAAAATGGGTCAGAGATCAATTTGTTGGGGATTATTCTGCACTTTGTCGACACTTCACTTAAGATAAGAGTAAAATGTCAATGAAGTAAAGAGAATGAGGAAAAGTAGAGTATATAATATAGCTATGGGGGGTATTTAAATAGAATGACGATTTCAACACTAGAACAAGTAGAAACGTCATGAACTATGGCATTATCTGCAGTATGAGATAAGAGATGAGTGAACATTTACAGACTTAACAAGATATGTGCAATAAAACATCAGAAGGTTATTATTCATATTGATAAATGATGAAAATACAGTTTTGTCGTTTTTTTATGGTAGCAACATACTTTTAATTTGAATTAAAATCCCCGAACGGAAGTGGTCGTTTTCAAACAGGAAGTGGGAACTCCCCGGGTTTGCGCGATCACACGTCTTCTGTCACCAGGAAACGATTCACAGAGCATCACGTAAAGAAGGAGGAAATAAAATAAAGTCGTAGTAAAGTCGGACCATGGCTCTGGGGGACTGCTGGAAGCAGCTGTCCTGGTTCTACTACCAGTACCTCCTCGTCACGGCGCTGTACATGCTCGAGCCCTGGGAGAGGACGGTGTTCAGTATCCTTTTCAGACGGAAATCACTTCAGCCTTCACTAAACAAGCGAGTTAGCATGCTAGCTAGCTAGTCATGCTAACGGTAGATAGCTAGCTATGCTAACATTAGCTAGCTAGCTATTGCCCAGTAGGTGACGTTCTCTTATATGGAGTGAACTGGCGAAACGCACTTACCCGCTAGAATATAACCCGAGGCACGAATCAGGGGCTTCTGGGTCAAATCGGTATATATGTAATCTGTCAATCAGCCATTTCTTCGGTAAAATCTCAACTTTTCTAACCGCTTCACACTGCTCGCTACCGCGCGCCACGGTGTATTTTGGTGGAAACTGATTCTAAAGGCGAGGTGTTGTGAACGGAGTGTAGCCTGGCCGTGATAGCTAGCACGTTAGCATGGTAGCAAAGGTCTTGTGTTCTCCGCAGTCAGGTGATCGAAACACGCCGATGTGCTGGTCAGGGTTTGTTTGTTTTCTCGTGTTTGGGACAACAGAAACTTCATTGTATCACTAGCTGTCATTGGTTGTAGCTGGCAGGAGTTTATGGGAGTGTTATTTTACCAAGAAAATATCATATGTGGATTAAAAGTATAAGAGTCTATCCATGTTTTATGTACATCATAGTTTACCCACCTTTTTACCTCTCGAGGTAAACTCATAGTACACATTATTAAGTAGTGTCTGATTAAAGTTGCCTTATGATGCTCACCACCAAGGTCATAGTTTACCCTTCATATCAACCTCTGCATCACTAGGTGTAACGGAGTATGACGACAAACACAGATTCTCCTCGTGGTTTTAGCTGTTGTTAGAGTTGGACCACAGTAAGAGTCAACACAAGACTCTAGTTGCTACTTTGAGAAATACTGCACTGAAAAAAGTGAAAATATATGTTAAGGTGAAAAAATACAATATAATTAGTTTGTTTCATGTCACAGACAAATAATTGCAGGTCCTGAAAGTCTTAAAATGTCTTCAATTATTTAAACTCAAGGCCTTGAATGGTCTTGAATACAGTTGAGTATAGCTTAAGTCTTTCTTGGCCCGCTGTTCTTCCGTTGAGGAACCAGCCCAGTCATGCAGTCCATATTCTGATAGTCTACTCTAGTTGATGAAACCTGCAGACACCTTGACCAAGTAATCTGACGTTCATCGCCCTCTAGTGGTGAGTGCAGGAATTGCAACAACATCACCAGGGCTAAATCTCAAATCAGAGCATGCCAAGTTGATAATTGTGTCCTGGGGTGGGAAGGTATTGATCCAACACAGAGAAATCTCAGCAGCTGACCAAGTAATCAGTGAGTCATTGGTATTGATCAACCTCCACAGATATATTGGTCCTTTTGTGTTATTGGGGCGGCAGAAATCTTACTTATCGCCCCTTTACACATGTATGTCCTGTCCGTGTGTTTCCTTGACCCTGCTGTCCAGACTCTCTGCTGATCTCGGTAGCAGGCATGGCGGTGTACACCGGCTACGTCTTCATGCCTCAGCACATCATGGCGATACTGCACTACTTTGAGGTGGTCCAATGACCCGGCGACCCGACACACCCCTCCATCCTGTCTGTCTCTCTCTGACTGCCTGTCTGTCTTTCTGTCTGTCTGTCATCTCCTGGGTGTGGGGGGTGATTGTTTCCAGCCACTCGGAGGCGGGGGTTTCCCTTCTTCTCCAAAGCTAATTTGATACCGAAGGTCAGAACTCCGCCCACCTCGGCTGCTGTGGGTTTGTGAATGCGGCGCCCCCCCAAACGCCGCGTTGGAAGTCACTCCCTGGGACTGTTGGTTCTTCTCTTCTCTGAATGGGATCAGGAACAGTGTTTGGGTTGTAGGCGGGCCTTGAAAGGATGTCATCTCATGATTGACAGCCAGATGATGTGCCGGATCTACGCCTGATTGGGTTCCCGTGTGGTGTTTTCTGTCTCCTGTGGCGAGTCGATGGCGCACCGTAGCGTTTTGAAAATATCTGAGTATGAAATGTAAAATGTGGCGATGTCGGGTCGTGAGGAGAGACCGGACTCGCTCCGCTCCACTAGGACATTCAACCACGGTGTCTTACAGAGCTGTATTCAGGGCAGGAAACACACCGGCTGATGGACTTCGGCTATTCTCTCCATTTTACCAGCCAAATATATTTTGTTTTTGTTTTTTTCATAATAGTCTATATGACATCTGAATGACGGTTGGTTATTGGTCAATATTGGCCAGTTATTTGTCGGTGGCTGCTGTTAAAGCATACCATCAGTCAGTTTGGACCTATTGTCTCTCCTATTTCCTTCATACTGAACGATTCTGACCAAAACCATGTCAGTTTTCTGCCGATGGACTCCAGAAATCAAACCCCCCCCAAAGCGTCTTTTTCTGTGATGAGACGTGAAATAAAACCGAACCGACGTTAGCTCTTCCTTATTTCCTTTCTGTCTACACGCTGCTGTGTGAAGCAGTGGACGCTGTCCGGTCGTGGATCAGGCAAACCGAGATGCTCTAAAGTGACGTACGTGAGGTTTTGGTCAGAATCCCTCGGTGGGAAAAGAGCGTCGGTTTGGACGTCGGCTTTACTTTCCCGCCCTGGTTTTACCGCACAGCGAGCAGCGTTGGGTTTCCTCTCCTGTTCGCACACGTTAGATGTTAAATCCATTTTTATGACCTGTATTCTACTGATATCCTGCGGAAATTGTGATTATTTTCCCTGCAAAATTGTGTATTTTTCTCAGTGATGTGTATATACTCTTGTATACATATTTATAAAGTTTTGTAGTTGCATTTGTTGGCTTGTGGTTTTGTGACGGGGCTTCCTGAAGACGAGGAGCTGCTCAGTACTGTTATGTTGAATCATTAAAGGGATATTTCACTCAACTGCAACATTTTATTTCTCAGTACGTTGAGCTGATGTGATGTCCTCCAGCATCAACACACCCTGGATTTGATTTGGTCTTTACCTGACACTGTTAGCGTGTTTCCTCTGATGTGTCACCACGTCTACACGCCTGACACTGTTAGCGTGTTTCCTCTGATCTGTCACCACGTCTACACGCCTGACCCTGTTGCGGTTCTGCGTCTAAAACAGATTTCAGCTGGAAACGTTTCCAACATCTGGACTGTTTCTTGTGGTTTAGGTGGAGATCTGTCGACTTTAAACTGTTATTTTAGCGTCAGATCTCCAGCGGTGATGATGGACCGCTGCACACCGCCTCCTTGTTGCTGATCCAACATCTTCCTAGTGTGGTGACGTTCACCAGACTGGCAGAGCTTCCATGTTTTAGTGACCTGTCATTACTGCTGGAGATCCTGAACGTTTCAGTAAATCTGCTTCAGTTGAGACTGTTCAGTTCAAAAGTGACTAGATGAAAGTTTTGACCAGAAACTAGAACATAAACATTACATTAGTATAATGTAGAAACATGAATGAAAAGTATGAATTGTTTTTTATAAATTAAGACAATATACCAAAATATGAAATATATTCAGAATGAAATGAGAAAAATATGAAATGAATAAATATGAATCACTGCCGACTTCCCCAAAACCACGTGAAGTTATTCTCCATTCACTTACAATGGATACAGATGAAGTGAAACCAGACGGTTGTTCTGGACCGCTCAGATCTGAACCAAGTGAAATATCCCTTTAACACCATGAAGACTTTAATGTTGATCCACTAAACTGTAATCTGTAACGTCTTGATTCATAAATACACTATATGGCCAAAAGTCAGTGGACACCCTACTAGTTATTGAGTTCAGGTGTTCCTCAGGGTTTGGGCTTGGCCCCTCAGTTCCAGTGAAGGTAATCTTCATGCTACAGGATACCAAGATGTTTTAGCCAATTGGGCATTTTCAACTTTGTGGCACCAGTTTGGGGAAGGCCCTCTGCTGCTCCAGCATGACTAAAGCAGGTCCATAAAGACATGGTTAGACCAGTTTGGTGTGGAGGAACTGGACTGGCCTGCACAGAACCCTGACCTCAACCCTACTGAACACCTTTGGGAGGAAGTAGAACGGTGATGGTGAGCCAGGCCTTCTGGTCCAACATCACTGCCTGACCTCACTAATGCTCTTCTGGCTGAATGACACAAACTCCCACAGACACTCCAACAGCTTGTGGAAAGCTTCCCAGAAGAGTGGGGGGGGGGGTCCAACTCCATATTGATGCCCATGGTTTTAGAATGGGATGTCCAGCAAGATCATGTAGGTGTGATGATCAGGTGTCCACTGACTTTTGGACATATTTTTGGACATTTGACTTCTGACTTGGTAATAGTGAATCATTCCAAAACTCCAGATATCCAATCAGGACAAACCTGGTGTTCATCGTCTTTTAAAACCCAAGGTCATGTTGTCCCCTAAAACTGAACCATTTTATAGGTAGCAGACTTGAGACGGTTCAGGTCATTAATGGTATCGATCATCTGGGTTTCTGCTTTTGGAATAAAACTTCAGAAACAGAAAATCTTGTTCATTTGTGTTTATTTCTAAATCTTCTTCTTCACTGGTTCTGCTGCTAGGTGCTTGTTTGGGCTGGAGATGCACTTATGATCTCCAGTGACTCGTAGTTCTCCTGCCTCCCTGTTGGATGGAGGCGTAAAACATGAACAGAACATCTGACGGGTCCATTTAAACCGTCAGGACTGTTAGAAATGATTATTTCTTGTTTTCATCTTTGGGGTTTGAATGTTTGAAAAGCACCTTCAGACTGAATTGGACACTAACATGCTACATGCTACATGCTACATGCTCACATTATCAGTGGACCGTTGTCTCTCTCTCTCTCTCTCTCTGTGTTTTCTATGTCTCTCTCTCTATCTCTCTCTTTGTCTCTCTCTCTTTGTCTCTCTCTCTCGTCTCGCTCTCTCTCTCTCTCTCTGTGTTTTCTATGTCTCTCTCTCCCTGGCAGCAGTTCAGGATGGAGGTAGTCTGGTTACTGTTTAGCGTGACGATGAGGTTTTTCTCACGTACACACAGCAAGCTGCTGCCTGGAGTTTGAACCCCCGTCGTCTAACGCACCAGAAGACACTTATGATGGTGCCAGGGTTGGAAAATAAAAGATTAATGTGTTTTGTTCTGAACGTTTGAGTGATTTTAGTTTCTAAAGATGGCGGCTTGCCTTGTGGTGAGCACTGGACATTTAAGTTTGTTTGGTTGTGACTGCAGGTCCTAATTTACCCCCGTTTTTATTTTCCCACTATGTCGCTGTTCACAGGCATTTTCATTTAATTTAATTTAATTTAATTTAATTTAATTTAATTTAATTTAATTTAATGTCTTGGCCTGGATCATTTCAGGTTAAGTTTTACTGAAACGTGCGCACAATTTAGTAAAACGAGCGCACAAACTAGTGAAAATTGTTCACTACAGTAGACACCAGGACGTTTGTTGCCTTCAAGCTCCATGAAGACCTTCTGGAGGACTGAGCTCCGGGGGGTCAAAGAGTAGATGAGTCCAAGAGCACGGCCACGTTACTACCTGGTTCATCACTGGTGATCTTTGATGACGAAGATCCCCACTGGTCTCCTCGATGGCTGTCTGGGCGTCGTCAGGACAAAACAGACAAATAAAAGTCACATTTATCGATGGAACATGGACATGAGACAACACACGTGAACGCACCACAGTCTCCAGATGTCCTGGATCTTCATTGAGGTAAAACTCTCTAAAGACTGAGGCAGCATGCAGGAAGTTCAGCAACCGTATGAAACTGAGCAGAAGGTGGAATAAATCTGGAGAGCAGACAGCGTCCATGATGCTGTTTTAACCTGTACTGTTGTAGGTACTGGACCCTGACTGCAACACTGCAGACAGACCATATTTTACAAAATATAATAGTAGTAGTAGTAGTGGTAGTAGTAGTAGTAGTGGTAGTGGTAGTAGTAGTAGTGGTAGTGGTAGTAGTAGTAGTAGTAGTGGTAGTAGTACTAGTAGTAGTATCAATGTCATAAGAAATACTATCAGTACCATCATTATTATTACGGCCTCTCTCTGATCTTATCAGCACCACTCAGTGTTTTCCGACGCAGCGCGTGGGCTACATGCGGCTCGCAGAGTCCTCAATGGCGGCGGGCACGCCCAGAGCGCGGGCACGTGGCTTAACCATTCCTCCCCCCACACCCCTACATCTCTTTTTTGATTTTATTGATCACGTTAGTGTAACTTCATGAAGTAGATTGTACTTAATACATGTTGTTATGGTTTAAACACAGTTCACATGAGTCGATGCAATTGACATACATTAATATGACAATTCGGCATACGTCAACAATTCGTCATATTAATGTAATAAACTATAACCGGAAGTAATTATTTCACCGTTCTGCGTGCTTCTGAACGTGGGAGAGGAGCTGTCAGTTCGGTTGATGCATGAACTTGAACTCCGCCCCTCCGGTAGAGAACAGCACATCTCGCACGTCGCACCGCAACCCCACTGCGTCAAGGCAGAGGGATGTAGCCACAGTAACACCGGAAGTATGGCTATTACCTTCAAAATAATATCAGCACCACGTCATGTAGGGCGGCAAAAAAAATGGGTAAATGACATGACGGACATTTCTTTCCATCGAGATCCATTATTTTATTTATTTATCAAATAAATACACAAAATATATCCACTTATTCTTTCTCTTTCATGGCAAACCACTTCAGTTTTATTGAAATGCTTTTCATTTATTGAGTTTTGGTGTTCCAAAGTCCAATAACGTCTGGTGGTGCAACCGTCTGAACATACATGAAGAGAACAATAAAAAGGCAATAAAAAGGTTAATTCCCGAATATAATTCTTCATCAAATAATTGAGAACAATTCTCTTTTCATTTTCCCATGAATAAGAGTTAAAGTGTTTAAAGTGGAGTTTTCTTTTTAGAATTGGGCAACTGAAAGAAGACCAAAGCGTCCCTGTGATGCTGTATGAGGATAATCTTTCTGAGTGTTTCAAAAGTAATGATGGAAAACAAAGATCTATCACATTTTTTAAAATCTCGTTTAGTCATTTAAAGAAATAAAACCAACATTCAATTGATAATGTTAAACTGTTAAGCATTTATGAATACAACTATTATACTTGTATTTAAAAAGGTGTCCCTATTTTTGAAACAGGCTGTATTATGTCATAAATCTAAGAGCTTTCCAAGGAAACAGACATCCTATGAGTATGTTCATTTACTACAAAATCCCCTTAAAATATTTTATTCGTTTTTATTCTTGTATTTTGTATGACTCTAAAACGTAGCAACTCATTCGGGTTTTATTTTGAAACGTGTCACCGGAACTACTCTGGTCAGCTTGACTCTACTTGATAAGAGCTCGGCGATATAAATGGGAGAGAGCCACAGGAGCCGCCAGAGGTTTATTCGGCTCAGTAAAATCACATATTTTCTATTTTCTTGTTCCAGTTGGACTGGTGAGTCAGTCCGTCAGTCCGTCAGTGAGTCAGTGAGTCAGTCCGTGAGTCTGTGAGTCAGTCAGTCCGTCCGTCCGTCCGTTGAACATCTCTGTAATGTTTTTGTAATACATCTACAGGACTGGAGTGTGTCTGTGGCACCCAGTTTACTTTGTTTTCACTATAAATCCCTATAATATTGCTATAGGTACTACTAGGTACTATAGGTACTACCAGGTACTACTTGGTTCATGCTGTGATATTCGTATAGTTTCCTAATATTTCTGTTAGGATTACTATAGTTGCTTGTCATCGCTATGCCTCTTATTGAACACATCACGGAATCGGACCTGGAGCGCTTGGCTTTGGACCGGGTCGTCCCGTCCCTGCTGGACCAGGGGTTCTTCTATGTGGACGGCTTTCTCGGGGACCTGGTCGGGGACGTGGTCCTGGAGCAGGTCAGAGACATGCACGGCTCCGGGATGCTGCAGGACGGCCGCTTAGCCGGCCCGGTCCCGGGGATCTCCAGAAGAAAGATCCGGGGTGATAAGATAGCCTGGGTCAACGGGACCGAGAGGGGCTGCGAGGCCATCAATTTCCTACTGAACCTGATCGATAAGCTGGTCTCTCTGTGCGTCGGCCGGCTGGGGAAGAAGGTCATACGGGACCGATCCAAGGTAAGCGGCGCCAGAGAGCGTTTTACGTTTTTACGCACGTAAACAAGAGTTGGAGGAGCGCAGAACTTAGAGAAGAGATTTGAGGAGCAGAACCAGGTTCAGTCCTCAGAGCAGGTCGGCAGCTCCAGTAGAACCAGTAGAGACTGTGGTTGTACTGGTAAGCTCCAGTAGAACCAGTAGAGACTGTGGTTGTACTGGTCAGCTCCCAGTAGAACCAGTAGAGACTGTGGTTGTACTGGTCAGCTCCCAGTAGAACCAGTAGAGACTGTGGTTGTACTGGTCAGGGTGGAGCTGTGTTCCTGGTTCTCAGACTCTTTACAGGATAAACATTTGAAATCTCAGTCAATGGATTTCACCTTCACTGCCATGAGAGATGGGTGAAGGTCCGAGAGGTGTTTTTATGTCTTCATTTTAAACTCTATCTGCACACCAAGTTTTCCTCAGGACAATAAACCTTTGACCTAAATTGAACTTCAGCTCAGGAGGTGAAGAGTTTAGGAGTTCAAGAGTTAAAGAGAGACATCTAAGATGTGACGACTGGACGCTGCTCTTTGGATTTCCAGAACAAAACCCAAGCGGGTCCTGTTCTGTTATTTATCTGGCTGTGTATTTTATTTGGTACCAAAGTGACTCTGAGGCGTTTCGGCCTTCCTCAGTGTTTTGATGAATCTCAGATGTGGCGTTGGCGCGTGCCGCGGCCTGAGCTACGTGACTCCCAGTAATTCATACAGGACGAGAGAAGGAAGCCCGCAGGAAGCGGAGCACGACACGCACGCACCTGACCTCAAACACAACACACAACACAATGATCTATTATCTAA
>CABFOQ010049423.1:0-17562 GCA_900660455.1 Gephyroberyx darwinii | reverse complement strand
CACGCACTCCTCCTCGCCGCTAGAGGGCGCTAAAGAGTTTGGACCGAAGGAGCAGCGAGACGGAGCGGCGTCACCGACGTTGAGGAAGTATTAGTGTGTTGTCATGTGTGTGTCAGACAGTCCGGCTGGCGGTCAGCTGACAAATACAATGTGCTTGTGATGTTAACTCACTTTTATAGTACGTTAATTTATATATATTTTTGAATGAATGCAACGCTATGCTTCGCCAAGGAGAACCATGGTAATCGTCAACTCGGTGCTCAAGCTGTTGCAAAGGCAGACGTACACCTGTCTGTCCCACCGATATGGACTCTACCTCTGCTTCGGAGGGCTCGTCCTCATGATAGTTTCCGCCTTCCAGTTTGGAGAGGTGAGTTGCTTTCTAACCGTAGCCAGGAGGTACAGCACACGACGCTTTTGTTTGCTTTGTGTGCTAGTTCCTCCTGCAGATCCTCCAGTAACACTGTTTACCAAACAAACAGTTAGCTCTATCTCAACTGGCAGATTTGGGAATAAAGTTTGAATTTTATTGAAACGAGTGTTGCTTGATTTATGGGATGTATCCCGCATTGAATACTGTCTCATAACGATTCTGAAAGTGTGTTCCTTCGCCGAGAAATAGGGCAACAAGCTTCCATATGTTAGAATGGCAGCTTGTCGTGAGGTTCTCCCCATAGAGGAGACACAGGTTGTCCCGGGTCTGTGGGCGGTGTAGACTGTTTAGTAACTACCTGTCCTGGAGGAGGATGCAACGACATGTCACCTCTTCTCTGTACAGGTGGTGGTGGAGTGGAGTCGGGACCAGTACCATGTGTTGTTTGACTCCTACAGGGACAATGTGGGCGGGAAATCTTTCCAAAGCAGGTGAGAGAAACACTAGCCTAATGCAGTCGCTCCTAAAGTGGGGTGCTGGGGACTTCCAGGGGTCCCCAGCAAAAGAAAGAATAGACATCCCTCTTATTTCATGAATGAAGGCTGTTTATTTTGACTATTTCCCTCTCTTCACCATTATTACCCCGCCTATAGTAATAACATTTACATCTGCTAAAATTGTTCCTCACTCAGCACCGGCCGTGTACCTTTTGCCTTTGGGAATCATCTGAAAGAATTGAGGTGATGAGGTGTAACCGTGCATTTTCCTGTGTTTAGGCTCTGCCTGCCTATGCCTATTGATGTGGTGTACACGTGGGTGAATGGCACAGACACAGCCCTGCTGAAGGAGCTGAAGGCTGTCAGAGAGCAGCTGGAGGAGCAGCAGAGAGCTCTGAGGTAGCCAAGACCACACAGACCATGTTAACTGTTAATGTGATGCTACAGTGAGGCCGTCACTGCGTTGATCTAAATAGGGTTTAATCCGTGCAGACAAGCAAAATATGAACCTTTTGTGTGTCACATGAACCTTTGTGCTTTAGTATGTGGTCACAGAGTATAACGTGACAGGCTCAGGAGACTTCAGTGTGTAGCTGCTCTATATGGCTGAATACAATGGCAATTAGCATACAAGTTAAGCTGTAGCATTATCATTTTCAAACTGATTGACTTGTTTACACGTTGCCCCAGAGGAACTAGTTGACAAAATAGGTATCAAAGGTTGGCCTATTTCTAAGTAGAAAGTTGCCACTTTTTTATAAAGCTTTCAGTGCTTCCCATTTGATTGGTTCTCTGCTGCTATTAAATTCAAAAGAAACTGTTTTTTTGCAAAAATAGTAAAATCATTATGTTATGTAGGGAGCTACTGTGTAGCATGGTTTGCTGCTGTGCAATGCATGTAGTTACTCTTAACTGGTGATACGTTGCCCATATATCATGAACGTAATATACATTCACTGGCTTGTTGTCCATAGGGAACGCTTGGGGAAAAATGCAAGTGATACAACTGAAGTGCCAAAAGACAGGTGAGTGTGTTGAGATGGTGGGTATGTGATTGCATTCTCAATTCACTACGCTAGACCACGCACTGACTTGACTCCAGGGTAAAACAGGTTCTCCTCGGATCTATTCTCGGCCTGTCAAATTGCAGAGAAATGACCGTTAATGCACATCCTTTTTCAGACTAAAGTGTGAGTCAGTATGAGTAGATATTTCCTGTGTGTCCGTGAGAAAACGGTCCTCGTTTCTATCGCGTCATGACCTACAAGACATTTGCGAGTTTTAACCACAGACGCCGCGAGGTGTTCGATGCAGCGCTTGCACAAATAAAGCATTGTCACATGGTGTGAACTTGACACTGAGGCAGTTTTTTGTAAAAGTGCAGAACCACAATGTTAGAGGAAGTGGTTCTGAATGAGAGTACATGGTACAGAAATAGTGGTTGAAATATTGCTTTTTTTCCTGTCCAATTGTTTTCAGTGTTAAGCCAGAGTGCCTGCTGTCCCACTGTATCACTGCGCCCATGCTAGCCCTGGACCCAGCTCTGCCTGCCAACGTTACACTGAAGGAGCTGCCCTCAGTCTCGCCCTCCTTCTCCACTGCCAAGGAGCTGCTGCTGGTCACCAAACCCTTCCACCCCTCCACCACAGTCTCTGTAGTCATCTTCCATTCCCAGGCTGATGGTAAGGTCACTTCCTCCACCCCCAGTCAGAGGCCTGCTTCACCTTCACTCTACTTTTATATCTAGAGTGTGTGTGTCAAAGGTGATGCAAACCTGAAGAGAGACCCACATGTTCCAGCTCATTTTCTTTATCTGTTGTCGTCATTGTTTTTTATTTTTTTTTATTTTTTACAGCCGATAAAGCCTATACAGATGTGTCTAGAGAAGACCTGAAACATTCTGTATCCAGATGTTACCTGGTGAGTTTTTTTAGCTACCATTCAGTGCACGGTGAGTTGTTCACAACACTTATTTACGTTCAGAGAAAGATGAACATATTGTTTCCTGTAGACGACAGATAAAGAGGCTCCGGGCCTGGTCCGGATGCAGACCCTGGCCTATCTGAGCGGCTTCCCAGCATCCTTCAAGGAGACGGACCAGCTCAGAGTCAAACTGCCCTCTGTCGTCACCAGTAAGATCAAACAGGTGAAACAAACGTTATTATTCCTTCTTTTTACATCAACAACAAGAATTCAAATTCAGTAATTGCGTTCCTTGTTGAGATTGTTCTTGGTGAGAATACGTTTCAATAGACTTTGATGAGAATTTATGCTTTAGGGATTTGAGACCAGCTGGGTTTTTTTTTATGAGGGCTCTCTTCTTTAAGTGCAGACATTTTTTTTCTTCAACACTTTTTCTTCAACATTCAAACTGGGAATAAAGTGGAAAATGTATTAAATATTTCAAAACATGCCTCGATTCAATTGGGTATTTCAGGTTGCCTTCAAAACAGCAGGGGGCAGAGTTGCTCGCCTGATAAATGCCACAGATACACTTGACTGTTTTTCATTCATCATATTTACTTACTTGAGAGAATGGGCATTATTTGGGGGTGTTTATGCAGTAGTCTTGAATTTAATCACAAAGCCAATGTAAAAATCTATGAGCAAGTTAATATAATGTATAAAATAACTGTTGCCACAAGATGTCACCCTCAGAGTGTCCTACCACCAGACGAGGGGGACGTGATACACCCTCATTTTAGACAGATATATTTGCGTGCGCACAAATTAAGGAACAGTATAACTGTAATCACAGAGAGGCCTAATCTCAAATGTCAATTCATCCTTGGAGAGGTCGCACCACAGTCCTTAATATGGGCCTTTTCTATTTAAAACAGTTAGGTTGTGGTGTGGATAAAGGGCTCCTTGTTTAGCTTAGCGGCTGGCGGCTTGTGTGTCTAATAATTTTCTCTAATCAGAACTCTGAGATATTTTGAGGGGGAGGTATTCCAGTAACGAGGGTGGATTACTCCGAGATAATCAAAGAAAACAAGACGGCGCTGGTGCTGTATGGGCCCGTCACACCACCAGACACGGGGGGGCAGGCTGGACGCGAGTCAGCTTTTTGTCCCGTCTTCCAACACTGGACTTACACAGCTGAGCATAACTGGATAACATCTTTTGTAGTAGCCTTTGTTTATTGAATGCAAGATAGCGATGATGTAGTCTTAAAATGTCTTCAAATCATCTAAATTGAAGTTAGGCTTCATGTCCCTCAACAATTACTTTCCTGGTGTTTCATTAGCTATATTTAATCTGAAACCTTCTGGTTTTTCCAGCTTTGTTTCTTGTCTTTATTTTGTTTTTTTGTCTTAATTCCAATGTAGCAAATTTATAAGCACTTCTTCAAAAAACAAGTCTTTAAATAGCGGACACAAATGGTTTATTATAAACCCTGTGTGAACTCCATCTCCTGTCTTAATAATAATAATAATAATAATGATGATAACTGCAACTATATGTAGCCTTTTTTTTTAACAAAATTACGAAGCACTGTAACTTTGTGTGTGATATGTAGGTTAACAGTGGTCAGGAGTGGCCTAGAAACACAGCCTGCCCCATTCCCTGCATTTGTCTGTAGGTCTGCCGCGGTGCAGTGTGGTGGTCGTGTGATAATAACTGGCGGCATTAGGACTGTAACCTTAGCTGGCGGAGCGGGGGTTAACATTAGAACAACTGTTTGGAGTGGCGCGGCGCCCGCCAGCACATTGAAAGGTCACCAGGATTTTACGGCATTTCCCTGCGTTATCAACCCCACCCTGCCACCTGACCCCCAGCTCCTCTACCTCGCACATGTTCATTTCACACACACACACTTACTTAGGCCTGCCTTACCTACTCAGGGTCTCGTTTTCAGTCACTTGACGGCCGACCGAGGCAGACGTAGAAGTGACGACAGCTGATGGAGTCACCGGCTTTGACAAGTTATATAGGGAGCGAGGTGGAAGGGGTGTCGCGGGGTTAGAATGGAGGGTGTAGGCTGGAGTAGAGGGGCTCTGGGGGTGAGATGAAGCCAGGCAGGGAGTCCAGGAATCAGGATGGAAAGTGTGTGTGTGTGTGTGTGTGTGTGTGTGTGTGTGTGTGTGTGTGTGTGTGTGTGTGTGGTGATGGTGACCAGGGGTGGAGGGATTCTAGGTACATGGGTGGTCAGCGGTCCACCACACAATGCACAGGTCTGGTTTCAAGGTGTTTCCTGGTGTCGTCGGGCTGTTTCTTTGAAAGAGGGATGATGTGCATAGTGTGGAGAGAGGAAAAGAGGGAGGAAGTGAGAGAGAGAGGGAGAGGTTCAGGGGTGAGAGAAGGTCGGTATTTATAGCTGGTATTAGACTGAGTGCTATGGTGATGAAAGCTGCCCCACGACGACTATCATCTGCCCTCATTGTGGCCTGTCAAGTCCTCCCCGCTGTGAGGGTTTATGTATGGGATTGTTGATGTGTTTGTGTAAGTGTGTATTTATGTGTTTGGGTAGCCTGCGACTGTCCACACAGTTTCACCTCTTTACCTTAAAGCACAATGTGTGCATAGACAAAATATGTGTCCTTAAATGACACATTTTGACTAATTCCAGTGTCTATCCCTTGCATATGGCCTTTAACTGTATTTCAATAGCCTTCTGCTTGTTCCAAAAGGATATTGTGTGCTGTCCTCCCCTGTCTGTCCTACACCACTAGAAAAGTTACCTCCTAAGCCCCTTCATTAGCCAAAACCCTTGAAAGAACCGCAGAGTGGAGGGTTTTTGGCGTAGCGCTGTCCTGTTTCATACAGCCAGACTGGTCCGGTAGGCCTCACCTCTGGACCAAACAGGTGATGGACCAGTGACATAGAATGACGCAGCTTCATCTCACACCAAGGCGCCCTCCTTCTCTGCGCACTGCTGCAATGTCTCATTCCATCAGCTTAAAAGAGATCAGTTGCCACCGTGTTAATTGATTCAACCCGCACATAGACGAACACGCTTTTGTCCGTGGAGTATTGTTGTAATTCAATTAGTCTGGCGAAATGAGTTTTCTTTTTTTCTGCAGTGACAAATAGGCCACAGTGGTCGTGGTATGTAATGTGTCAGGAGTAAGGGACACACGGGACATTTTAATCCTGTGATGATTAATGACTTTGGCTGCAGGCGGGTATGACAACTACTACGAGATGATGTTGTAGCTCCAAGTCATCAAACTGTTTGACAGGTTGGTGACTGATGGTTGGTGACTGTTGATGCTGATAATATCTCTATCTTTCCCAGTAAAACTACATAAAGCTATTATTACCTGATTTCCTATCTTCCTTGTGACCCACTATAATAATAATGCGTGTGTGTGTGTACTGATGGGTGCGCTCGCTTGTGGGCAGGCACGAGCGTCTATGTGTTACCACCACACGCTGTAAGTGGAGCTGTATTAAAAAAAAAAAATGCAATGTGATCCCGGGCTTGCTGCTCGCTGGCTGGTCCCACTGCGTTTTATACGGCCCGGCTAATCCTCACCTTAAAACAGGAGGAGAGAAACCAGACAAGTCAAGGCTAAGTCAAGGGGGAGACGTTAGGGAGCGAGGCTGAACCGAGGCGAACGAGAGATATTTGTGTGTTGGTTGATGGAATGTGACGTGGTTGAGTCTTTTCCTGGGAGGCTTAGGGTGCGAGAGATGGGACAGATGGTTTGAAAGAGGCAATGCCAGGGATGTCTCGCTCATGTTTATTACACACACACACACACACACACACACACACACATACACACAGTACCGATGCCTCACATAGCTCCCCTAAGATCAGAAGGAGAGCCACCTCCATATGATCCCCACAGAGATGACATCACAGAATTTTCCGAACTCTCACCTCTCTATACACACACATACACACACACACATATATACACACACACACATAGATTTGACCCCTCCTTCAGCCAGCGAACGGCTCAGCGGTCAGAGGTCACCAAGCCGGCTTTGAACTTGACTCACGGTCAGCCTCTGTCATTCTCACTCCCACCCTGTCATCTCCATCTTTCAGAAATCTCCCCGTCCCAATAATAGACTCAAGGTCTCTGCTACGCAGCCTCTTGTAGGGTCGCATCTTTAACACGCCTGGCGTTGTTGCCAGAGGTTGCTCTGCAGACAATGAGCATGTAGCTTGAGCTCTGAGAAATTGCTCTTGACAGTTTTCCTATGTTGCCATGCTGCGTGGAATGATGTTTGTTGTTGTGGTGACTGAAGCATTTCATACCTCACTGTTTATGTGTTTGTTTATTTGTCGCTCAGTTTGAATTGTACTCTGAGGCCAGCATCGCCTTGCTCCACCTGAAAAGCTCCCAAGACTTCACTGACCTGGCCCAGCAGGCCAAAAAGAACCTGACGCTGGACGGGAAAGAGTTAACCATCAGCCCTGGCTACTTGTTCTGGGACCTCACTGCCATCTCACAGGTACACATTTCTCCCACTGGTCCTTACTGTCTACTATCACTATTGAACTGCGTGCATTGAAACAATAAGCCATAAGAGCTCACAGTGATTTTTAGAACGTTATAGGCTATTTCACAATGACTTCAGATGTGAAAAAGCCAATCAGAATCCATTTTCATGCCATTTGGTAGAGACTTTTATCTTAAGTGCCCTTAGGATACACCATATACCATCAGGTTCCTCAGTGGGAAAATGGGTAATGTCCCCTCAGGTATGTTGTAAACACAGTAAGCACTTCATGTGTTGGTCAGTTCTCCCTTTGTTCTCCTTTCCCTCCAGTCCAAACAGGATGAGGACGTTTCAGCCAGCCGATTCGAAGACAACGAGGAGCTCCGCTACTCGCTGCGCTCGGTGGAGAGACACGCCCCCTGGGTGCGACACATCTTCATCGTGACTAATGGGCAGATTCCCTCCTGGCTCAACCTGGATAACTCCAGAGTTACTGTTGTCACACATCAGGTAAACTTTAAGCCTCAACTTGTACTCTACTAGGGATAGGAATTTAGAGTATTTCTACTGAGAGTTAACGTTATGGTATGTAACTTACTGATCCAAGGGAGATATTTATTGTATATGTCTTTGTATTGGCAAGCTGTGGAAATGTGGTGATTTGTTCTGTAAATTCTTTGTTCTATTTGCCATATACTGTATATTTTTCCAATTACAAAAAAGTGCCCCACATTATATGTACACATACGTTTTTCTTTGCCTTTACAGGACATCTTCCTGAACCACAGCCACCTGCCCACCTTCAGCTCCCCTGCCATAGAGACCCACATCCACCGCATCCCGGGCCTCTCCCAGAAGTTCATTTACCTCAATGATGACGTGATGTTTGGCAAGGATGTCTGGCCAGACGACTTCTTCACCCACTCGAAAGGACAGAAGGTGTGACCCCAACAGCCAAAGAGTTCACCATGAGTTCAGTCTGAAATTTATGATGTATTTAGGTTTATTCTGCTAATGTACTGTGTATTACAATTGTTTCATCAATATCTTTTTAAATGGTGTCAGTCCTTGTACAGTATAATGAGCTCAATCAATTTGAGAGTAAAAAAAACAGAGTGTCAGTAGCAGGGTAATTCTTGCACCACAGCTATTCTCTGACTACAGACTGGTCTGCAACACAACTCTTCCCTGCAGGTGTACCTGACCTGGCCTGTTCCCAACTGTGCTGAGGGCTGCCCAGGATCCTGGATCAAAGATGGCTACTGTGACAAGGCCTGCAACAACTCAGCCTGTGACTGGGATGGAGGAGACTGCCTGGGTAAGAGAGCAGCACCCCTCTTCTCTCTCTTGATGGTCTAATTGGGGTCTTTTGGTAGTCCCCTCCACACACTGTAGATCAGAGACAGCCATGTTTGGTATAAACTCCCCAGAAGGATCCCATTTAATCTCCACTGTTGTTCTTTTCTCTCTTACATCTTATTCCTTTTCTGTTGACAGGTACAGCGGGAAGCAGTCGGTTCGTGGCTGGGGTTGGTGTAGGCGGGCCTGGTGGAGCTGGTGGACAGGCGTGGCAGTTTGCAGGTGGTCTGGGTGGTCTAGGGGGGGTTTCCTACTGTAATCAAGGCTGTGCCAACTCCTGGCTGGCTGACAAGTTCTGTGACCAAGCCTGCAACGTGCTTTCCTGTGGATTTGATGTGGGGGACTGTGGCCAAGGTAAGTTGACGGCAAATGTATGTTGTAATTGTTGTTGTTAAGGGTAAGATGATGTTTTCCAGCCACAAATAGGACCATACATCTTAAACTTCACTCATGCTATATATACAGGGAGATTTGCTATCATGGTTTGAACTACTATGACTGCAATACCTTAAACGGCCACTTGGGACATGTCAGGTTAACAGTGCTGTGTCTATTGTAGACCACTTCGGCCAGCTGCATCGTGTGACCCTGCTGAGGAATCAGAGCCTGTACATCCTCCCGGTGGGGGAGGTCAGGCCCTATTTCAGCTTCGACAGAGTGGCTCGCAGGGTGTCCGAGGCCCAGGTCAGCGACAACCCGGTGGTGCGCCACACCTCTGTGGCCAACAAGTGGAAGACCATTCACCTGCTGCTGCACCCGGGTCACAATGCCACCCGGATCCACTACAACTTCACCTTTCAGGGGGAGGACGACACAGAGTTCACACTGAGCTTCACCATATCTGTGGACACCCGTGAGGTTCCTCAGGCTAACGTGTCCCAAACTGCCAGAAAAGAGGGAGACAAAGTGCCAAAGCCAACCCCCACTCCAGAGCTACAGTTCCCTTTCTCAGATGTCCCTGAGGACAAAAGGGGCCCTAAGATCCAGAAGAGGCCCGCTGGGGAGCCCGAGGTGGTTGTAGAAGTGCCTGCACTGAATGTGTCATATTTGCCAGCTGTAGTACGCAGTGAGCTTCAGAGGCTGGAAGAGAAGCTTGTGATTGGTGACATTACTATGAAGGGTTATAACCTCACTAAGGCTGCGCTGCTGGGGCCTTACAAGACACTGGCTCAGTCCCTGATGAAGCAGCAGGGCATTTCACAGCCAGCTAGTGAGGGTGATGCCAAAGCCCAAGGAAAGCCGTATAAAGACTTGGAGGCAGAGCAGGTAGAAGGAAAAGCGCCTGTAGGGGCTAAACCTGCAACACAAGAGAATACCAAACACAAAAAAGCGGACAAACAAAAGTCAAATGAAGAAATGTCCAGGAAAGACATGGTTGAGCAACCCCCGACTCATCTCGTCCCAATCCATATTGACGGTGAGCTTCACCCAGTTGGTAGCCGCGTATCTCCCAAACCTCACAGTGCAGATGCTGTGACTGAGAAGCCTCCCTCCTCTAAGCTGCTAAGCACGCTGGTGGGCAGCATTTCCAAAATCAAGGGTCCAGAGAGCCAGGCTGAGCAGGCTGATGCTGCCAGAGGGGCCCCGGTGGGCAGGAGACTCCAACACTACATCTCCTCAGACAGAGGCTTTCTGCCCTGGGAAAGGAGGAAGTTCTTCCAGGACCTGCTTGAGGTAAGCAGTTTTCTTAATGGCATCCATGTATTTCAAATTACACACAGATGTTATTCCATTTTCTTTGCTTTCTTTCAATGCCGTACCCCTTCTGTTGTTGACTATAGGAAGAGGAGCGTCTGCAGAGAGAGCTGATGTATCAGTCTGACGGCGCCGCCACTGGCCGGAGGCTTCAGGACACTTTCGCTGACTCACTGCGCTACGTCAACAAGCTGCTCAATGGCGAGTTCGGCTTCACCTCCCGCAAAGTCCCCGCACACATGCCTCACATGATCGACCGGCTCATCATGCAGGAGCTACAGGACATGTGAGTGGTCGATACTCATCCTACCATATCTTGTTTCATTTCTGTAGAGGTTTTTCAGGTACGGCTGGAGAGGTAGCAGGTTTCAACCTCTCTGCTTCTCTTCCGTCAGATTCCCAGCGGAGTTTGACAAGACATCAGGCCACTCTGTACGTCACTCAGAAGACATGCAGTTTGCCTTCTCCTACTTCTACTTCCTGATGAGCGCCTTGCAGCAGTTTAACGTCTCCCAGGTGTTCGACGAGATCGACACCGACCACTCGGGCGTTCTGTCCGACCGTGAGATTCGAACCCTCGCCACAAGGATCCACGAACTTCCCCTCAGCCTCCAGGTCAGTTGTGGTAGTGATAGTTATTCTTGTAGCTGTAGAAGGAATTCTTGTGGTTTGGAAGTACATGTGTGTATTTTTCTGTGTGACCTGTTGCAGGACCTGACTGGTCTGGAGCAGATGTTGATAAACTGCTCCAAGACACTGCCCACTAACCTGACCCAGCTCCATCTGGTCAGCCCCACTCAGGAGGCCTACTATGACCCCAGCATGGTGAGACATACTTGAACTAAATGCCATGAAAAACAGAAAAACCCAACTTTGTGTATTGCATGTTAACCGTTTATGTAATACCTCTGGGAAGTGCAGTGTTGTACTTCCCATGCCTGTATTATAGACTGAAGTATCTGAAGTTTTAGAGGGTTTTTTTGTTTTTTTTTTAAATCCACAGCCTTCGGTCACAAAAGGCCTCATCGTCCACTGCAAGCCCATCACAGACCGCATTCACAAGGCCTTCAGAGACCAGAACAAGTACAAGTAGGTCCTCAGTTACCATTAACCAGCGTGTTAAAGGATTACACCAACCTTTTAGGAAATTGGTCCCCTTTATGTGACGAGAGGATTGGCAGAAAAAAATCAACACCAACTCTGCATTACTAAAAGGTTTAGGTTCTTACAGTAGATAATGCCAGTTGCCTACGGGCACTTACTTTATGTACTGTATGCTAACACGCTAGTATGTGCAAAGGGCAGAGACATCTACCAGAGACACAAGAGATGATTTTGGTGGTATTACTATTATAACATGTAATGAGCCAATCTCCCAAAACGTCAGTGTAGTAAAATGCAAGTCTACTGTTGTGCGGCGCTTATTCAACGTACGATTTGTACAGTAGAACTAACATGCTTTTTGTTGCACAGGTTTGAGATCATGGGGGAGGAGGAGATAGCTTTCAAGATGGTACGGACCAATGTCTCCCATGTGGTTGGCCAGTTAGATGACATCAGGAAGAACCCCAGGTGAGGAGTACTCTATAGACCCTGTGGCAGTCTAGATCAGATCACCTTGCCTTGATTTGTTGTGGTTCCTTCCTCCAAAGGAGATTTTTTTGCCACTCTGGTTACATCCCCCTGATGAAAAGATGAAGCAATGTTAACATTTTTACTGTATAGGTAGTTAAACTGTACTGACAACTGTATTTTCACCAATGCCCCCCATAGGAAGTTCGTCTGTCTGAATGACAACATTGACCACGGCCATAAGGACGCTGCAACAGTGAAAGCTGTGCTGAGAGACTTCTATGAATCCATGTTCCCCCTGCCCTCCCAGTTTGAGCTGCCCAGAGAATACCGCAATAGGTTCCTGCACATGGAAGAGCTCCAGGAATGGTAGGAGTTGAGAAAATTGAGAAGTCATACGACAAGGTTTAGTTGGGAAAAAAGTGGTCTGAAATCACTTGCAGTTTATTTGTATCTTGGGTAACCATGATAAAGAGAGGTGAATGTCAGTAGCTATACAGACATGGTGCAGACAGTAGTTATTAATGGTTGAGAGGTGCAAATACCAGCACAATACCAGAGCCATGTGAAAAGGTTTCATTGCACTGAGCCAACAATTTATCAAGTTAATTTTTTCCAAAAGGAATTTAAGAATTCCTGGCTGTCACCACATGGGAGCGGCCAGTGTTGCCAGTGTGGAGCAGTGGGAATCCCGCGGGGCTTTAGAGGGTTTTTTTTTTTTCGAGGATGCTGCTTCCGCGTCCAAGCGGCTTCAGCTAGAGAATGCTAGCCTCACATGGGTACTTTAAAATTAGACCAGCTGCTTTAGATCAGTCACTAGCTGTAAGACCTGCGAGATCATCACCCAGTCCATCCTGTCCTCTCCTCCCTCTACACCCCCCCCCTCCCCTCGGCCCAGTCAGTCACAAGATACTGCTGGCATTGGTGAAGTAACGGGCAGGTGGCGTTGGGTGATGTCACCTTTTTCACCTTGTCACCCTGTCGCCCTGTCGCCCTCCGCATACTGCACTTCCCTCTTGTTACATCAGAGCCCAACTAGCCTCCCCTCCGGAACAACAACGAGACGTGCCACCCCGACATTCCTTCGTCACCCAATCAGCAAACATTTCATATAGGTGACTGGAATCTGCACCTATGCCCGTTGACATTAGGAGTTGTCGTCTGCTTTTCACTCAACAGCGAGAGGTTCAGTGTCTTAATTATAACCTAAAACCGACAAACTGAATGACATGTGTTCGTGTGTATCCTAGGCGGGTGTATCGGGACAAGCTGAAGTTCTGGACGCACTGTGTCCTTGTGACGCTTGTCATCTTCACCATCATCTCCTTCTTCGCTGAACAGGTCAGTGTCCACCCAAGACCACACAAAGTTTATTTACACACACAGATACAAACACACACACTCACACACCACTGTTTATAGTTTCCATGATTCACACTTGAACTATGATTCAGGCCTTCGCTACCAAAATACCTCTTTGAGGAGCGTCGCGCTCATGTATCCTGCTAGTATGATCAGCTGAGCCAGGAACTGGCTTCACTGAAATAAAAGTCTTCTGTGAAAAGTGAGACTGACCGTTTTTGTTGACATTGAGAAGACTTGGACCATATATTACTTTCACGGTTTACTTTAACTTTCTTCGCTGCCAGACGGGGGGAGATTTTGCCACATAAGAAAAGACAAAAAGCAATTATAGGAAAGTATTTGAACAAATTTCCTGACACTATCTAAATTATAACGATGCAGTAAATCCCACCCATCAGGTACTTCAAGGAGATTAAAACAAATTTTACAAATACTATATGGCCCAGGTCTGACATTGAGCTGTTGTTTGGTGGCGGTCTAATCCAAAGCTTGAGGTGTCCACTTTCTTCTCAGTAAACCAAAAGAAAGGTTAATAATTCGAGTGACCTTAGGAGAATTTTCCCCTCAGGACCTGAGCTCCCACTCTGGAATGTGTGAAACATGTCCAAAGTTTTTGCCACCGCTATCATGGCCAGACACACACACACACACACACACACACACACACAAACACACACACACACCCTGTCTTTTTGGCATCAGGTGCCTGGGTGTCAAACGGTCTTGAGGTCTGCCTATCTATGTGCTGTATAGATAGGCAGACCTCAACTTAGCCTGTTTAGACCTAAAGTGAGATAAAGTGTCCTCACTCCCCAATGGGAAATGATTTTACTTTTTTACTTACTTACACAGATTTTTGCTTTTGAATTCAGTGTTAAAATCCTTTTGGGAAACTAAACCCTGATCATCTAAAGTGTAAGCATCCCCACTTCTACCTCACTGTCATCCTCTTGCTGACAGACAGCAAAAAGCTCATTTTTCTACTTCCATTGAATCAGTTTTGCTGTGTGCAGTTTCCAATTATGCCTCCTTGTCTTCCCTCAGCTGATTCTGCTGAAGCGTAAACTGTTCCCCAGATGCAGGGCCAACAAGGACAACAACCCTGAGCGGGTGTGAAAAAAGGAAGACTTCGTTCTCCTCTCCTTTCTGCACCTTAACATCCATCCCCTCTCTCCTTCTCCCTGCCATCCATACCCCTCTCCTGCATGGTAGAGAGGACCCAGTGGGTGACTGAGTGGAAACTCAAGAGCCATGATGTTGAATCTGAAGTCTCGGTCTTTGTGTTACATCAGCATGGATCATGGATAGAAACTCTTGTGAGATGGTGATTAACTATTTGTCAGAAGATGATGGATGGGGCTGGCCAGTGAAGACTCGGGTGAGAACAGTAGCCAGAAGCCTGTCATTCCTCCTCCCTTCCTCTGGGGGCACATGAGAGGCAAATATAACACACACACACACACACGGACACAAACACTCCCTCCAGACATTGCCAACAATGTACCACCCTCCTCATGTCCTGCCCTAGCCATGTGATTGATGTGCTGTTGAAGTGTGAAGCACTTGATCTAGCAGTCAGTCAGAACGACTCCTGAGGTGTGTGTGTGCGCAGTGGTCCAATCTCTCCAGAACCACAAACTGTTGTGTCTGGAACTCCAGAGCTTGGGCTTGAAATAAGAGAAATAGGTAAAGAAGCCAATGGGGAAAAAGTAGGAATGGGATTATTAGAGTAATTAGTTTACCTGTGTTGTCTATTGTCCTCAAAAAAACATTAAGTGCCTTCTTTGTAAATGTCTGAAACATTTGTTCCCACAATGCATTCCTGCTCGTTTTAACCCCGTTTGTGTTTCAAAGTGTTTTCTTAGATATTTTGGCCTATCCAACTCACGGCCAGATCCACAATGGGAATGAGTGGGCTATAGGATTATATTATCATTCTTGTTATTGATGTGGTGAGAATAAAATTACTGAATGTTGGCCGCTAAGTAATGCTAACCATAGCTTTCACAACCGCCCATATGTGTGTCCCTGTGGGACTCAATAGGCTCCGCTAGTGTCTGAAATTCAGACCCC
This sequence comes from Gephyroberyx darwinii, assembly GCA_900660455.1. Classification (NCBI taxonomy): domain Eukaryota; kingdom Metazoa; phylum Chordata; class Actinopteri; order Trachichthyiformes; family Trachichthyidae; genus Gephyroberyx; species Gephyroberyx darwinii. The sequence goes on along the minus strand of CABFOQ010049423.1, from coordinate 2,226 downwards.
CTCAGCATGCTCTTTAACTTAAGTGGTTTGGATTGTATTCTTGTAACAATGAGCCAAGTGACTAATAATGCTGATTAAATGCCATAGAATGATAATTTAGCATCACAAAATGCTCTTCTACTGTTCAACTCTTTCCTATGAATGACTCCATGCCTTTAGGACTGGCATTTAGTCACCTTTTTCATGTTAAGGTTCTTTAATATGGGGACTGATAAACATGAAAGTGACTGCTAGATAGGATCAGTGTTTTGCTGCTGCACAAGTCAAATGATGTAACAGGGTGGTAGGCAGTGCCACACAACGATAGGCTACACACACTATATCTGGAAATTGGTGGATTACCTTGGATGAGTGAAGTGGTTCTTCTGATTGAAATAAAATGAGATTTGGTTCAGTTGTCTTGGTGTTGGCTTTGTCATTACAGGGACAACGGATTGAATGAAAAATATTTCTTTATTACAATCTTTTCCACTCATTTGTTAGTAGAAAGGTATTTTACTGTATTGTTAACAGTGCAAAATGTTAAAATCAAGCTTGTACCTTTCAATGCATAGTTCTAAAGACCATCGTGGGTTATGCAAAATTATCTTTTTAGGACATGCCCTTCTACAATGTGTATAATCCTTCAGAGGGACAAGATTACATGAATTTTGGAGAATAGCATTTTTTACCCTTTAATAGATAGTTTACCTTCACCATAAGAAAATCCCTTTCCATCCTAATGAAGCCGGACTAATGACCATTGACATAACATGATCATAGAAGAGTCACATCCCGGTCAGATTACAAAACTGTCATACTATTCAATAATTACAAAAATTACTGACAAGTCAACAAATCAGAATTTTTCAAGAACAAATAATATACATTCACCTATACATGGCATACATTTGTATACGTGAAAAAAGATAATTATGTCTAGTGTGAACAGTAAAAAAACAACTTTCCAGTAGCATTGTATCATAGCTAGTGTATGCATTTTGCATGATACTTCAGTGATCATCATACTGTGCATTAGTGAAGATTTCTGCAGAGGCTACAGAAAAAACAATGTTTGTCAGCTGCTTTAAATATTCACAAGTTAAAAAAACAAAACATTTAAGGCGTCCTCAGTTTTGAAATCTGTACAATCACAAAATTTCTGTTAGCCCTTTAGGGAGAAGAACAAAGAAAGCAGAACAAGGCATGTGTTAATGCATCATCAGTCGACATCTTTCTATAAAGGCTTAATTTGAAGTGTTTTATTTACCGAGGCTGTAAGTTGAGATGAGTAGGTGTGAATAAAAACACCAAAAGGAAATATAACTTAAGGATTTGTGTTTCTCAGGAAAGCCTTGTAGGAGACTTGTCTTCATTTTCAGCATTAACACAGACCCTTGCCCCTTCACCTTACAGCGTACCTTATTGACAACATGCCAGTCCACATTGCAAAGTTCATTGGAAATTACTTGAGGTTTGAAAGGTCATTTATTTATTCATTTATTTTGTATTTTCTAGCCCTGATTATTTTCATGTTGAGTGACATTCATTTCATAAATAAAAACGTACACGATTCAAAAACCTTTTCAACAGGTAGTTTGGGCATATAGCAAACACGACCATTACTATTTTAAACCGAGACTGAGATGGATCAATGGGGCTTTACCATATTAATGAAGCAACTATCCATCCATTTTTAGCGTTATGGACGATTCTGCCTTGGAAGCATGTGCATAACTTCAAAGGAAACAGAGCAACTACTCATATCTGATGAAACATTTGATTTGATATTTGCCCAAGCTATATAATACATAGTGAACGTAATTTATTTTGGTCAATGGATTTAAATAAGCAGGAAATCAATTCTTCAATGACATGCACTTGCTGTTGACAACACATGTCTGATTGGCTACAACAACAACCAATGAGGAATCCAAGGGGAAACCCCAAAGATCCATGCAGTTCTCCATTCATTAGATCCGTGCTTTTCAAAACTGCTCGGTGTGTGCGTGTGTGAGAGTGAGGGTGTTTGGTTTGTAGTGTCCTGCATCAGGGACTGGTTGGTTTCATTTCCATCTACCTCTCATGACTTTCACATAGTGGGACAGACAGTTTTACTCAGAGGTGGTCACTTTGTCAAGGTTGCAATGGCTCGGGGTTGAGGGTCTTTCCTTGTCACCTGCTTTCAGGAGCGGGGAGAGGTCTGCATCGTCCCCCGCCTGCTCCCGCCGGGCAAGCCGTCAGTCA